>UESW01004677.1:174750-195408 GCA_900491605.1 Calamus simplicifolius | reverse complement strand
AAGATTTTTCGGCCGTTTCGGTGCATTTTGGCGTATTTCGGCTGTTTTCGATCATTTCGGTATGTTTCGGCCGTTTCGGTAAAATATTTTGGAGACCAATTTATGAATTATTAAACCTTTTAGAACCATTTTAAAATATATATATAATATCAAAAAATCCTAGTTACCTTATCCCCATTTTAAAAAATGTATATAATAAAAAAAATTCTACTTACCCTATCCCCACGGTCGCATCTCTTAAAAACTCAAACTCTTTATTTTATATTGTTATTATTATTTATGAAGAATATGAATTACGAATAAAATTTTCATTATATATATATATATATATTTAAACTCTTAAAAACTTAAACTCTTTATTTTTATGTTGTTATTATTATTATAAAGAATATGAATTATGAATATATATATATATATATATATATATTGAAATGAAGTACCAAAATGGTCCGATACCGAAATATTTTATTTCATAAGCTAAACCGAAACATAATCCGAAATGAAATTGACAACCTTGATTCCGACACCAACAAAAAAATATTCATCCAAAAAATTGTTTTCCAATTCTCTAGAAACGGATCGCATTCTAGATGGGTCACAACTCACAAGTCGATCCGATCTACGCATAGCCCTCCGAAATTTTTTTTTTAAAAAAAACCACGGCGGGAGCGTTGATTGTCGTCCCCGTCCTCAACCCCTATTCAGCTATTGACGCTCGTCACTTCCATTAGCCTCCCATTAATTTTTTAAAGAAGATTCAAAACGAAACAAAATCGCAGTCATTTCATTGGATAACCCCTCTCTAAAGAGGAGGGAAGCTTCACTCGTTTCCTCCTCCCTCTCTATATATGATACCAAAGCTGAGAATGCCACAGCATCGATTCCATCACCTTCTCCTCTTCTGCTACTCTCGCTGCCCTCCGTCCTTTCCCTTCTCCTACTCCAATAAAACAATCCCACTTCTTTCCTTCTTTGGCTCACCGCTGCGATCGGATACAATGGCGGCCTACAGCACCGTCGCAGAGGCACCGAAGCTCCTCTTCCGCCAGCTCTTCGAGAAGGAGTCCTGTACCTACACCTATCTCCTCGCCGATGTTGGCCACCCCGACAAGCCCGCCGTGGTGAGGCCGCCGTCTTCGAATCTCTTTAGTCTCTTATTTCCTTCGCGCATTTGGTTTTGATGCTGCCAAGTCACTTGTGATGAGCGTTGGGCGTGCTGAGATCTTTGGAGGCCTCCAAATGAGGTGGAAAGGTTGTCTTCTTCCTCTAAAAACCTACAAGAAGTCCCTAGGCTGGTGACTTCGGCGAGGACCCTCTGACGCTCAAGTCAGTGAGCTTATCGAACAGGAATGTGTTGTGTGTGTGGATTTTTTTGAGAGAAGAAGAGGATCCCCTGGGCTGAGCTCGGATCCCTCTTTTTATACCTGTCTAGGGGGTTCCTTTTTCCCTGTTCCATTTTGAACCATCGATCTTCCTTGTTAGGATCGGCTTTCGCGAATGGCAGGTGGGTGAGCCATTGCTGAATGGGCGCCGTGTATGTTGGTAACTGCGGGCGTGCTAGTACCTGCCCATGATTTCAGTGAGCGAGATACATGGTAATGGATGTCTCGAAGCTCGGGGTTCAATACTTGAGGTGGGCTTTAGTGTACTTAGGAAAATATGACACCAAGTTAAGGTCGGAGCCGAAGCTGGAGGCCGAGGCCAAATACCGAAGCCGGAGTTGGAGGCCGGAGCTAGAGACCGAAGCCATATACTGGAGCTGACGTTGGAGGCCGGAGCCAAAGGCCGGAGCTAGAGGTTGGAGCCGTATGCCGAAGCCGACGCTGAAGGCTGGAGCCACAGGCCGGAGCTAAAGGCCGGAGCCGTATGCTGGAGCCGATGCTGGAGGCCAGAGCCAAAGGCCAGAGCTAAAGATCGGGGCCGTATGCCGAAGCCGATGCTGGAGGCCGGAGCCAAAGGCCGGAGCTGGAGGTCAGAGCCGACGCTGGAGGCTTGAGCCAAAGGTCGGAGCCAATGCTGGAGGCCGGAGCCAAGGCTGGAGGTCGGAGCCGTATTTCGGAGCCGATGCTGGAGGCCGGAGCCAAGGCCAGAGCCGACGCTGGAGGCCTGAGCCAAAGGTCGGAGCTAGAGGCCAAAGCTAGAGGCCGGAGCCGACGCTGGAGGCCAAAGCTAGAGGCCGAAGCCGACGCTGGAGGCCGAAGCTGGAGGCCGGAGCCGATGCTGGAGGCCTGAGCCAAAGGCTGGAGCCAGAGGCCAAAGCTGGAGGTCGGAGCCAAGGACGAGGACAAGAATTCCAACATCCCAAAAATGAGCTATCACATCATTTGATTCTGAGAATTGCGCAGGGTGTTATGACACCGCCCAAAGGAGATGATCAGTCATATCAGATGCCTCCCACCCCTGAGATGGGTGGGAGTACAGTCGCCAGCAAAATGGATGTTAATATCCACCAGGCGGCTGATCTCCATGCCATTATTTCGTCCGTTCAGGCTGTTGGGATTGGGGAAGATTTTTGTTGGGCGAGGAGTTGTAAAAAGGTGAGCGTCATCATTGCGGTAAGGTCACCGCTACCTCTATATTGGTGGTGTTTTTCACGTTTCTCGCGCCGATGGGTTGCCGAAGCGGTTTCTAGTGGAAAGCAGACACATGGCCAGATTGGACAACCGCGGGATGATTCGAAATGGGGTTATAAAAGGGAAAGATCATCCTTATCCTCCAATCCTCACCTTTTCTTACGTTACAACCTCCTACCTTGAATCTGCAAGTATCCGTTTACTTCCTATTTCTGTTTCCCTCCCTGTGCTCCTTCTTCAATCTCGGTTTGAGCTTTTCAGGTTAGTCCCCATGGCTTCTTCGCCTTCTTGTTCTATTTCTGATTCTGGGGATCGTTTCCCTATTCCTTCTCAACCTTCTGCTTCCTTACCGACTCATTGGACCACCTCATCTTCTGACCATACTTTGTCGGAATAGCGGCGAACGGCCGAATGGCCCGCAATCGGGAGTCATCCGACCATTGGACGGACCTCCCCCCGGCGCCGTCCGATCATCACTGGTCCCTCCAGCGCTCTCAAGGAGTCCCCCGAGTGGACTGCCTCCACTATGTCTGCTCAAGGCATAGTGAACGTCGGAGCCAAATAGAATTTTCCTCCAAACATGCGTCTATCCTACCCCGCTCCTAATGACAAGGTAACTGTTGAGAAATTATTGAAACATAATTGCCCCAACTTATTGATTTTGATGATTTCCAAAAGACATTGCTTTACTTTCTAAAAGGCTATGAACATGATAAGTCAATCAATGAAATATTCTTACTATGAGCAATTTCAAATTGGAAACTATGAACTATTAAAAATATAATGAGTTTCTTGAATCAATTGAATATATGTTTCAGTGAGCTATACTTATGAATTCAAAAATGATTTTCTATACCAATCTTTTAAAGATCAATGACTTAATGAAAATGCTTTGAAATTGAGCATTACTGTTAAAACAACATTATCTAAGTCATATTTATATTTCAAAGTTGGTTGGGATGATTTTCAAAGCAAATCAGAATGTTTTCTGATTTTTGTATCAGTCCCGAGCCGACTCGAGAGTTTCCGAGTCGACTCCTGAACTTTCTCGAGCCGACTCGTGACTGTGCGAGCCGACTCGACTCAGACGGCAGAAAGACTCATTTTTGAGTGCTTCTCGAGTCGACTCCCAGCTTTTCGCGAGTCGACTCCTGAAAGTCAAGAGTCGACTCCCAGATTTCACGAGTCGACCCCTGAAACTCACTTTTTGGTGCGTTCTGGATTCGATTGCTCGAGCCGACTCGCACAGTACCCGAGCCGACTCCCCGAATCTGGGCGGAATTTTTGAGTTGACACATCAGCTCCAACGGTTATTTTTGAATAACGGCTATTTTTCCTTGACTCTAACGGCTATATTTTTCAGATTCTATAAATAGAGGAGTTCTTTTCAAATCAAAAAAAGAGAGAAAATCAAAAAGAGAGAAAAGAATATCATTTGAAAAGAGGGAAAAACAGAGCATTCTTGGAAAAATCTTTTAGCTCAAAGAAGAGAGATTCAAAAGGAGTGAAATCCAAGAGTGAGATTCGTGCACTCCAGAGCTACCTTCTACAAAAGATTCAAGAGGAGATCCCAACGCTTTCAAGAGCAAATCAAAGATCTTCCACATTCAAGAAAAAGGGAGAAAAAGCTTCAACCCAACTCCAAAGCTCAAATCTGTGAAGAATCGGTGCTGAGGCCTGATTCAACATCAAGAGGAGTTGAAGGAAGGAAACCAAAGAAGCCAAGCCAGCTCTCAAGCTCTAAATATTCAGGCTTTTCTAAACTCAATTTTATTTTGAAATATCTGCTCAAAAAGGAGCTGCTTGTAATTAAACTCATTTTATTTGTTTGTGTCTAGTTTAATCTGAGGGATTAAACTAGAGGAGGTTGTTAAACCTCGGTACAAGCTAGGTATAGCTTGTGTTTGGGTTTGGTGCCGGTGAGCCCGTGTAAAATCGGCTGGGTTCGTTGTGATCCCGGAAAAACAACAAGTTTGAGTTGTGAACTTGTAAAACAACTCGGCTGTAATCTAGAGAGATTATAGTGTGGACCCAAGTGAGTCTTGGGAGTGGACGTAGGTGTTGGATTGCACCGAACCACTATAAAATATCTTGTGTTTGCCGTGTTAATTGTCTCTTCTCTATCTCTCATGTTGTGTTTGTGCTTTGCTTATTAGTTAATCCTTTCACTTGCACATCTCAATTTAAATTAAAAGTCTTAAATTTTTAAGAACCCAATTCACCCCCCCCTCTTGGGTTGCCATCTGGGCCAACAATTGGTATCAGAGCATAGTGCTCATTTAGAGTTTGATCTCACGATCAAGAGCTAAAGGTCATTATGGCAACACAAAGTGGTTCTAGTTTTGCTGAAGGTCATTCTACGAATAGACCTCCACTTTTTAATGGCTCAAACTATTCTTATTGGAAAGCTAGAATGAGGATATTCATTCAAGCTTCTGATTATGAGCTTTGGGGTGTTATATTAAATGGACCTAGTACACCCACACACCTTATTGATGGCACTATTGTTCCAAAGCCCGAAAGGGATTGGAATGATAATGATAGGAGAATGGCTCAACTTAATGCCAAAGCCATTAATATCTTATATTGTTCCTTAGATTCAAATGAATTCAACCGCATCTCTACTTGTAATTCCGCTAAAGAAATATGGGATAGGTTGGAAGTTACACATGAAGGAACAAACCAAGTAAAAGAATCAAAGATAAATATTTAGTTCATAAATATGAATTGTTCACAATGGAACAAACTGAAACCATCACATGCATGTTCACTAGATTCACCGATATTGTGAATGGTTTGAAAAGTTTAGGAAAAGTTTATACTAATGCTGATCTTGTTCGCAAAATACTCAGGTCATTGCCAAGATCGTGGGAAGCAAAAGTCACAGCAATCCAAGAAGCCAAAGACCTCAATGCACTACCCTTAGAGGAGCTTCTAGGATCTCTCATGACCCACGAATTGACAATGAGGCAGCATATTGAGGAGGAAACTAAAAGGAAGAAAACCATTGCTCTAAAGGCTGCAAAAGATGTGGAAGAGAGCAGCAGTGATGATAGTGATGAAGATAATGATGAAACTGCTCTCTTGGCCAAGAAGTTCAGAAGATTTTTGAGGAAAAAGAAACCCTTCCAAAAACGAAAATTTGGAAATAAAATGGAAGGAGAAAAGGAAAAGGAAAAGAAAGAAAGGACAAGGACAAAGAGAAAGACCCCTTGATCTGTTATGAGTGTAAGAAACCGGGGCATTATCGATATGATTGTCCACAATTGAAAAAGACCTTCAAGAAAAAGAAGAAGGCATATGTTGCAACATGGACTGACAGCAATGAATCTTCTTCCGAAGAAGAAGAACAAAAAGAGGTTGCAAATATTTGCTTCATGGCCAACGACGACGACAATGACGAGGTAAGTTCCGAAACCTCCGACATGAATTTACATTTGATGAAATGTTTGAAGCTTTTAATGAACTATGATAGATTTTAAATTTGAAAAAGAAATTTAAATCTGTGAAAAATGATAACTTAGTTAGCTAAAGTAAAAATGAATTAGCTTGAAGTTAAAATTTAAAATGAAAAGAAGAAGAAGAAAGAGATTTTAATCAAAGATTGATTTGCTAAAATCTGAGAATGAAAAATTAATTAAAGAAAAAGAATCAATCTCAAATGAAATGATTGTCTTAAAGAAAGATGTTAAAAAATATAAGACATTGTTGAGAAATTTACTTTAAGCTCAACTAAATTAAACATGATTCTAGATAGTCAAAAGGCTGTTTTTGACAAAGCTGGGCTAGGATATAACACATTAAGAAAACAGAAATCACTAAAGAATATTTTTGTAAAAGCCAACCAAGGTAATATAACTTGTTTTAAATGTAATGAAAAAGGACACAAATCCTTTGAATGTAAAACCTTAATGAACAACAAGAAATTAAATATTAAAACTAAGAAAATATGGGTTCCGAAAGGAACAATTTTTATTGCTGCTAACCATGAAGGACCCAAGAAAGCTTGGGTACCTAAGCATAAAGTTTGATGATATTGCAGGAATGTCTTGTGGCCAAAAGATCAAACAAGAAGTGGTATCTTGATAGCGGCTGCTCAAGACATATGACGGGTGACAAAGAGGAATTCATCACCCTAGAAGAAAATGTTGGTGGAGTTGTGACATTTGGCGATAACGGTAAAGGTCAAATTTTGGGCCTTGGTAAAGTTCGCATAACTCCATCCATAGTATTGAAATGTACTTTATGTTAATGGTTTGAAGCATAATCTAATTAGCATAAGTCAATTATGTGATAAAAACTTTAATGTTTCTTTTAAATCTTCTTTATGCACTGTAACTAATTCTATTGATGATAGCATTGTTTTTACTGGTTATAGATTTGGCAATATATACTTAGTTGACACAGACAAAACTTCTAAGAGTAGTCATTGCCTAATTACTGATAATGCTAACATTAATGATATTAGTTGGTTGTGGCATCGTAGATTAGGTCATGCAAGCACACACCTTATTTCAAAACTAATTAAAATGGATTTAGTCAAAGGTTTACCTAAATTAATTTTGAAAATAATAAAATCTGTGATGCATGTCAATTTGGAAAACAAACTAGAAGTTCATTTAAATCTAAAAACTTTGTTTCAACTTCTAGGGGACTAGAGCTACTTCACATGGACCTATTTGGACCAACTAGAACTACAAGTCTAGGAGGAAAGAAATATGGTCTAGTGATTGTAGATGATTATTCTAGATATACTTGGGTAATGTTTTTAGCTCACAAAGATGAGACTTTCTCGATGTTCCTGAAATTTTTCAAGAAAGTCACAAATGAGAAAAACACTACTATAGTATCTCTAAGAAGTGATCATGGAACAGAATTTGAAAATCACTTATTTGAAAATTTCTGCACTGAAAATGGAATTAATCATAATTTTTCAGCCCCTAGGACTCCACAACAAAACGGTGTAGTTGAAAGAAAAAATAGAACTTTAGAAGACATGGCCCGTACCATGCTATGTGAAAGCAACTTACCAAAGTATTTTTGGGCGGAAGCAATTAACACAGCATGTTACATCTTAAACAGAGCTTTAATAAGACCAATATTAAAGAAAACACCTTATGAATTATGGAATGAAAGAAAACCAAATATAAAATACTTTCATGCATTTGGATGTAAATGTTCATTCATAATAATGGTAAAAACAACTTAGGAAAATTTGATGCTAAATCAGATGAAGGAATTTTTCTAGGTTATTCAACAACTAGTAAGGCATATAGAATCTTTAACAAGAAAACCTTAGTAGTTGAAGAATCCATTCATGTAGTTTCGATGAATCTTTAGCAACTGGATCTGAAAAGATTAATGATGAGGAAGATACAAACATAATTGAAAAAGATCTTGAAAAACTTAATATTGAAGTATCTTCTGATCATGAACAACAGGCTAAAGATAATGATTCACATAAGGATGATGATGTTAATAATGATCATAATGATGTAGATCTTCCAAGAGATTGGAGATATGCTTATAGTCATCCTAAGGAATTGATTATAGGTGATCCATCTCAAGGAATAAGGACTAGATCAT
This sequence comes from Calamus simplicifolius, assembly GCA_900491605.1. Taxonomy (NCBI): domain Eukaryota; kingdom Viridiplantae; phylum Streptophyta; class Magnoliopsida; order Arecales; family Arecaceae; genus Calamus; species Calamus simplicifolius. The sequence continues at coordinate 187,249 of UESW01004677.1, read as the reverse complement.
ACATGAGAAATATTAGTAATCATCTTGCATTTGTATCACAAATAGAACCTAAAACTATAGAAGAAGCTGAAAAAGATAATAATTGGATGTTAGCTATGCAAGAAGAACTTAATCAATTCACTAGAAATAATGTTTGGACTTTAGTGGAAAGACCTAAAAACCATTCAATATAGGAACTAAATGGGTTTTTAGAAATAAGTTAGATGAAAATGGCATAGTAATTAGAAACAAAGCTAGATTGGTTGCTAAAGGATATAGTCAAGAAGAAGGTATTGATTTTGATGAAACCTTTGCACCTGTAGCTAGACTAGAAGCCATTAGACTTTTACTTGCATTTGCATGTCATATGAACATTAACCTATTTCAAATGGATGTAAAAAGCGCATTTTTAAATGGACTTATTAATGAAGAAGTCTATGTAGAACAACCACCAGGTTTTGAAGATCACGAGTTTTCAAATCACGTTTTTAAATTGCACAAAGCTTTATATGGTTTGAAACAAGCACCTAGAGCTTGGTATGATAGGTTAAGTAAATTTCTAATAGAAAATGATTTTACAAGAGGAAATGTAGATAAAACTTTGTTTTTAAAAAGAAAAAGTAAAGATTTACTAGTAGTACAAATATACGTAGATGACATTATTTTTGGTGCTACTAACGAATCTCTCTGTCAAGAATTTGCAAAGTTAATGCAGGGAGAATTCGAGATGAGCATGATGGGAGAACTCAACTTCTTCCTTGGACTCCAGATCAAACAATGCAAGGAGGGAATTTTTATCAACCAAACCAAGTACACAAGAGAACTACTCAAAAAGTTTGGTATGGAAACAATGAAACCCCTTGGAACACCAATGAGTCCTTCATGCAAGCTAGACAAAGACGAAGAAGGTAAGAAGGTTGATCAAAAGTATTATCGAGGTATTATCGGATCCCTTCTCTATTTAACAGCAAGTAGACCTGATATAATGTTTGCAGTATGTTTGTGTGCTAGATTTCAAGCTGAACCTAAAGAATCACATTTAATAGCTGTTAAAAGAATATTAGATATCTAAATGGAACAAAAATGTAGGTTTATGGTATTCTAGAGACTCCACATTAAACCTAATTGCATATTCAGATTCTGATTATGCCGGATGTAAAATTGATAGAAAAAGCACAAGTGGTGCATGCCATTTCTTAGGCAGTAACTTAATCACATGGTTTAGCAAAAAGCAAAATTCAGTTGCATTATCAACTACTGAAGCTGAATATGTAGCAGCTGGAAGTTGCTGTGCGCAAATCCTATGGATTAAGCGACAACTTGAGGACTATGGTATCAAACTTAATAAGACACCCATAAAATGTGATAATACTAGCGCAATCAATTTAACGAAAAATCCAATTCAACACTCAAGAACAAAACACATAGAAATTAGATATCATTTTATAAGAGAACATGTAGCTAATGATGAAATTTGTTTAGATTATGTAAACACTGAAGAACAATTAGCTGACATCTTAACAAAACCCCTAAGTGAAGAAAGGTTTGAATATCTTAGAGGAGAATTAGGAATTTGTAATCCTTTTGAATAAATTTTGAAATACTTAAGGAAATGCATCTAGAATTCTTTCAATTCCTCAAAATCTTAAGGAAATAGTATCTAGAATTCATATCAAAATGATTTATCAAGACTCAATGATTATGAATCATACACAAAATCAAATCCGGAATCATTTCAAACATTCAGAAAATTTTCAATTTTTTTGTTCTGAAATGGTCTCCGAGCCGACTCGGTGTGTACCGGAGTCGACTCGAGTTTCTCTGAAACTTGGGAGCCGACTCCTGGTATGAGCGAGTCGACTCGAGTTCGAGATTTTTCTCTGTGATTTAGGCGAGCCGACTCGAGGAAATGCGCGAGTCGACTCGACGTGGTCCCAGGTTGAATATCTAGGGCACGAGTCGACCCGACGGTCATTCTATCTTTTCTAATCATTCGATTCTCTCTACAAAAATCTCCCAAACCCTCCAAATCTTCCAAATACTTCCGATTAATCATCCAATCAAATCTATGGCCCCCAAAACCCGTGGAGCGAGCAGTAGCCGCGCCGGGATGAAGAGGAAAAGAACCGTGCGTCGACCCGTCCGCGAGCCGACTCCGGAGTCTTCGACTGCTTCTTCTTCGGATGATGCATCTGCTCCCACTGCTCTACCCCTCAGGTAGACCTCCTAGCTAGTAGAGTTGTACCACTGGAAGGAAGGTGATTTTGATTTTTGAGAATGAGGGATTTATTTAGGAAGACAGTTATTAGAAATGGGACTTGAGAAAATTGTTCTTTAGATTGTCCTACTTATCCAGCCCTGGTGAAAGAATTTTATAAGAATTGTCTAGAGGAGACAATGGGTTAGTAAGCAAGTGAGAGGAGTTAAATATTACTGCACCATCTTTCTAGACTATTAAACCTTATTGTCTGGACCTTCACATTTGCTTCAGAGGATAGATCTCCTGCTCTTACCAGACTATTAATAGAGACTTTGAGGATTTGAGGAAGTTCTTGCAAGTCAGCTGCCATTGGAGCTTAAGACTTTTACACAATATCTGCAGTAGAGTTTTATTTCCCAAAACAGGCAGGTTTGATTATGTTTCAGAGAGGGATATTTTTATCATGGATGCCATTGTATCAGGAAAACCTTCAATCTGCCAAGAATGATTTTATGGTACATGGCTGACTGTGGAAGTAAAAGGAAATCTTGTCTTCCCTATGGCATGATCTTAACTCAGTTATTCAGAAGCCAAGGGATTGTATTTAGTGATAGTGAGCCCAAGAAAAATTTGAGACACACTGACTATTATACCTTGGCCACTATTCAACAGAATGGGTTTTATCAAAAGAAATGGAATATGGGAAAGGAAGAACAGTTTAGAGGATAGAGCTGAGGCTCCTAGACATTCATCTCCAGAGCCACCTCAGACTTCATTCATACCAGACCCAGTTCCAGCTCCATCAGAGATTCCTGCCCTGCTTCTGCTTCTACCTCTGCTCCTATTCAGACCTCTGCTTCTACATCTGTCAGCTTTTCAGACACTCAGTTAGAGCAACTTAGGTCTTTATTCAAATCAGAATTAATTGAGCATGAGACTAGATTGAAGACTGAATTTGAAAAAAATTTATGAACTTAAGGGAAGCACTTTATTCTCTTAATGATCGTATCTCTATTGAATCCAATGTTAGCTCTTTCCTTAATGAAGACTTTAAGAATATTTGAAGAATTAAGGATATTGTGGAGATGGGAGACTTATCAAAAGCAACGCAGAGCTTCAAGATAAAATTACAAGTGCTGCACCTTTGTTGATGAAAAACTAAAAGACTATGTAAGATTCAATGTGAAGGAATGAAAATATAGAACATTTAACTAGAATTACTAGGAAATTTGATTTCTCTTTATGTATTTTTTGATGTAATTTTGCAATTATGTAATTTCTTACTTTACTTTGATGTAATGCTTTTTGATGTTAATGAAGTTCAATTTCAATGAACATCATAGTGAACCTTTTTGTTGATTACAAAAAAGGGGGAGAAATTTTATATATGAATTCATTGTCTCAATTCAATGAAAAAGGTTAATTAATTAAGTTCAAGTTTCATAGGGGGAGCTACCTCATTGAGGGGGAGCTTTTCCATGAACACAAAAGCTGATTTTGAAATCATAAATCTTTCAATGTTATAATGCATATACTCAATGTTTTTGTTATCATCAAAAAGGGGGAGATTGTTGAGAAATTATTGAAACATAATTGCCCCAACTTATTGATTTTGATGATTTCCAAAAGACATTGCTTTACTTTCTAAAAGGCTATGAACATGTTAAGTCAATCAATGAAATATTCTTACTATGAGCAATTTCAAATTGGAAACTATGAACTATTAAAAATATAATGAGTTTCTTGAATCAATTGAATATATGTTTCAGTGAGCTATACTTATGAATTCAAAAATGATTTTCTATACCAATCTTTTAAAGATCAATGACTTAATGAAAATGCTTTGAAATTGAGCATTACTGTTAAAACAACATTATCTAAGTCATATTTATATTTCAAAGTTGGTTGGGATGATTTTCAAAGCAAATCAGAATGTTTTCTGATTTTTGTATCAGTCCCGAGCCGACTCGAGAGTTTCCGAGTCGACTCCTGAACTTTCTCGAGCCGACTCGTGACTGTGCGAGCCGACTCGACTCAGACGGCAGAAAGACTCATTTTTGAGTGCTTCTCGAGTCGACTCCCAGCTTTTCGCGAGTCGACTCCTGAAAGTCAAGAGTCGACTCCCAGATTTCACGAGTCGACCCCTGAAACTCATTTTTGGTGCGTTCTGGATTCGATTGCTCGAGCCGACTCGCACAGTACCCGAGCCGACTCCCCGAATCTGGGCGGAATTTTTGAGTTGACACATCAGCTCCAACGGTTATTTTTGAATAACGGCTATTTTTCCTTGACTCTAACGGATATATTTTTCAGATTCTATAAATAGAGGAGTTCTTTTCAAATCAAAAAAGAGAGAAAATCAAAAAGAGAGAAAAGAATATCATTTGAAAAGAGGGAAAAACAGAGCATTCTTGGAAAAATCTTTTAGCTCAAAGAAGAGAGATTCAAAAGGAGTGAAATCCAAGAGTGAGATTCGTGCACTCCAGAGCTACCTTCTACAAAAGATTCAAGAGGAGATCCCAACGCTTTCAAGAGCAAATCAAAGATCTTCCACATTCAAGAAAAAGGGAGAAAAAGCTTCAACCCAACTCCAAAGCTCAAATCTGTGAAGAATCGGTGCTGAGGCCTGATTCAACATCAAGAGGAGTTGAAGGAAGGAAACCAAAGAAGCCAAGCCAGCTCTCAAGCTCTAAATATTCAGGCTTTTCTAAACTCAATTTCTATTTTGAAATATCTGCTCAAAAAGGAGCTGCTTGTAATTAAACTCATTTTATTTGTTTGTGTCTAGTTTAATCTGAGGGATTAAACTAGAGGAGGTTGTTAAACCTCGGTACAAGCTAGGTATAGCTTGTGTTTGGGTTTGGTGCCGGTGAGCCCGTGTAAAATCGGCTGGGTTCGTTGTGATCCCGGAAAAACAACAAGTTTGAGTTGTGAACTTGGAAAACAACTCGGCTGTAATCTAGAGAGATTATAGTGTGGACCCAAGTGAGTCTTGGGAGTGGACGTAGGTGTTGGATTGCACCGAACCACTATAAAAATATCTTGTGTTTGCCGTGTTAATTGTCTCTTCTCTATCTCTCTTTGTTACTGTTGTGCTTTGCTTATTAGTTAATCTCACTTGCACATCTCAACTTTAAAGTTAAAAAGTCTTAAATTTTTAAGAACCCAATTCACCCCCCCCCTCTTGGGTTGCCATCTGGGCCAACAGTAACCTCTTCCCGTCCTAGAAGGGTTGCCTTGCACGGAGCTTTCTTTAAGGCAGGACTTCGATTACTCATTCACCCTTTCATCCTCAACCTTCTAGATAGATATTATATAACACCCTCCCAGTTAGTCCCTAACTCCATCCGAACCATCGTTAGCTTCATGATTCTTTGTCACCTGCAAGGTTTAGAAGCTAGCATCTCCTTATTTCGTAGTTTCTATACCCTCCGCAAGAAAGCGGGTTGGTGGTCCTTTACACCTAGACCCACTAGGATCCTCAAATTGTATCTTCCCACCTCTATCAAAGGATGGAAAGATAAGTTCTTTTTTGCCAATGTCGAGGGGGTGAGCGAAATTGGGGAACACCAAATACCGATGCCAATAGGGATTCTTCCATCCTCCCGAGGGATCGAATGGCCTTTGGGCAACTTCTGACTACCGACATCCCTCGATGCAATCAGCTCCTGACCGAAAAAAACCTCTGTCTTGCCGGCCTTATTCCATCCAGTGGTGAGCACTTGATTACTCACCTCTTTCCTCTCTTCTTCTTCCTCTTTTTTTTTTTTAACTCCCTTCCTTCCTATTTTTTGATATAGGAATGGCACCATCACTTCGTGAGATCAGACAAGCTGTTACTAGGAAGCGGAAAGCAAAGGGGAATGGGGCCCCTGCCAAGAGGAAGGTTGTTGCCAAGATTACCAGGAGGGCCGATGCTGGGAGCCGGCGCCAGAGGCCGGAGCCGGAAGCCGGCGCCAGAAGGAACGAGGTCATGGAGCCCTTGCGCGGGTGCGAGACGATAGGAGCCCAAGCCGACGAGACCGCAAAGAATGAAGCGGTAAGGGCCGAGGCCAGCGAGGAATTAGTGCGGAGCGAGGCGGGAAGAAAGGATTTTCCCTCACCAGCACCGGCTCCCCCTTCCGTTATTCTGCTCGATATCTCTCCGGAGCGAGTTGTTAAAGCATCGTCACCCCCGTCCAAAGCCGTCGAAGCGGAGCCGACCCATTCAACTACAAAGCCGACTCCCGAAGCCGCCCTACCTCCCAAAGGGGCGACAATCGAGGGGATTCCACCAACAGAGGCATCGGAGGGAGCAGAATCGGAGGTGGAGTCCTCACACACGATCCCTAAGTCAGCGGAGGGGAGTGGTGTCGATCCTTCCTTCCAGTCAATCCTGGCGAACTATAGTCGCTGGGCCGAGCGAACATTGGATTAGGCATCTGTGCCTGAGCTGCAGGGATTCCTCCGACATCAAGGGTGGGCCAAATTCTTCCGAGAGGTGTCTGTGGCACACCTCTGGGTAAGCCTTGTTCTAACTTTTTCTTCTTTCTTTTTAGATTGTTTTCTTTGTCTAACCTAGATATTCTACCTAGGCCTTGAATTCTATGACCGCCATGAGGGACCTTTGGGCCCAGGCTGATGCCGCCCTCGATCAATCGTTGGAGGAGATGCGAGCACTTCGGGCTAGGGAAAAGAGGGCGGAAATGGCTATGGAGGACACCCGAGCAGAGACTGCTCGAGCACTAAAGGGCGAAGTCGAAGCCATCCGGCTAAGAGCCGAGAAGGCAGAAGAGGCACTGGAAATCGCCCAGTGTCAGACGGCCAACGAGCTGGATAATGCTCAGGTGGCTGAAGAAAAACAAAGGATGGCAGAGGAAAAATTGGAGGTGGCGGACTCGGAAGTATACATGTTGAAGAACCGATTACACTCTGCCACCATTGAAATAGGTGTGGCTGAAGAGAGAGTTGAGAATGCAGAGGAGATCGCCCGCCAGTCTGATGCCAAGATTACAGACCTTTAGGTGGCGGTGATCGAAGCTGAAAAGATAGCCGTCGAGGCCGAACAAAAGATTATGGAGGCCGAAAAGAAGGTTGTAGAGGCTGAGCAGAAAGCCTCTGAGGCAGAGAAGAGAGCCACTGAGGCCATAGAGAACTTCAGGAAGTCTAGCGCCTTTAGCAAGGAATTGGCCGAGTAGACGGCATTTGCATACGAGGATAGCTTCCAAGACTGCAAGGAAAAGATCCAAAAGCTCTACGGCCTCGAGGGGATCGAGGGGTTGGAGCCTGACAAAGTCCCCGAAGATGACAACTTAGCTTCGAGTGAACCTTAGTCTCTTTCATTTTCATTGTATTGCTTCAAGTCTGATTTAAATCGGTAATTTTGTAAACTTTGGCTATTAATGAATCCTTTGATCCGTAATGCTTATGTCTTGGATCATAGTTGGGTTTGCTAGTGTGTGAGTTGACGCGAACCAAAAACCTTTGGCCGAAAAATTACAACACGATTTCTTTTTTTTTTAGGGACATTAGAAAATCAATTAGAGAACTGATGTGGGATCAGTTTTAGTTGCTGACACGGAGGTCAGAACAATAGATAGTGTAGGACCACACTTGTGCCGACACGAAGTCGTTAAATACCAACGCGAGGTTGAATAGAATGCCGATGCGGAGCTGAGCCTTGAGTTCCGATGCGGAGCCGGACCTTAAGTACTGACGCGACCTTAAGTGCTGATGCGAAGCCAGGCTTTGAGTACCGACGCGGAGCCAAGCTTAAGGTACCGACACGAAGCCGGGCATTGAGTGCGATGCGGAGCCGGGCTTTGAGTGTCGATGCGCCGACGCAGAGCCGGCTTTGAGTGCCGATGCGGAGTAGGGCTTAAGGTACCGATGCGGAGCCGAGCATTGGTGCTGATGCAGAGCTGGGCTTAAGTGCCGACGCAGAGCTGGGCTTTGAGTGCCAATGCGAAGTCGGGCTTTGAGTGCCAACGCAGAGCCGGGCTTAAGGTGTCGACGCGGAGCCGAGCTTGCTTTGAGTGCTGATGCGGAGCTGGGCTTAAGGTGCCGACGCGGAGCTGGGCTTTGAGTGCCGACGTGGAGCCGGGCTTAGGTGCCGACGCGGAGCCAGGCTTTAGGTGCCGACGCGGAGCCGGGCTTTGAGTGCCGACATGGAGCTGGGCTTAAGGTGCCGACGCGGAGCTGGGCTTGCTTTGAGTACCGACGCGGAGCCTGGATTAAGGTGCCGACGCGGAGCTGGGCTTTAAGTGCTGACGCGGAGCCAGGCTTTGAGTGCCGACGTGCCGATGCGGAGCCGGGCTTTGAGTGCCAATGCGGAGCCGGGCTTTGAGTGCCGATGCAAAGCCGGGCTTTAGGTGCCGATGCGGAGCCGGGCTTTGAGTGCTGACGCAGAGCTGGGATTTAGGTGCCGACGCAGAGCCGGGCTTAAGTGCCGATGCAGAGCTGGGCTTTGAGTGCCGATGCGGAGCCAGGCTTTAGGTGCCGATGCGGAGCGGGCTTTAAGTACCGATGCGGAGCCGGGCTTAAGTGCCGACGCGGAGTCGGGCTTTGAGTGCCGACGCGGAGCCGGCTTTAGGTGCCGACGCGGAGTCGGGCTTTAGTGAGAAGTAAGATCATTCGAAAATATAGCAATGAGAGTACTTTGAATAGCACTCTGTCAAGCAGGTTCAAATTAAGGAAGTCATCAAACTACTGATAGTACCGATGTAGGTTGTCTGCGTTCCAAGCGCGGGGGAGAGGTTTCCCGTCTAGCCCCTCAACTTTGTATGCCCCATGATGAAGCACCTCCGTGACACGATATGGTCCTTCCCATTTTAGTGCTAGCTTGCCTCCTTCCGTCGGCTTTGATATTTCGGCTCGTCATAGGACGAGGTCTCCAGGGCGAAATGTCTTTGACCGTACTCAAGCATTGTAGTATCTAGCCGCTCGCTGACGGAAAGCCGCCATGCGGAGTCGCGCTTGGTCTCACAATTCTTCCACTAGGTCCAGATCGGCCCGCAGCTGACTTGGGTTGCCCTCTTCGTGGTATAACTCTATCCGGGGGCTGGGGACACCTATCTCCACCGGAATGATGGCCTCGGTCCCAAAAACTAGGCTGAAAGGAGTTTCCCTGGTGGGGGCTCGTGGCGTTGTGTGGTAGGCCCATAATACACTGGGGAGCTCTTCCACCCACCATCCTTTACAGCCATCTAGCCGGGCCCTGAGTCCTTGGAGGATAATGCGATTGGTCACTTCGGCTGCGCCATTGGTTTGGGGGTGCCCCATAGAGGTGAACCGTTGACGAACGCCCAGCCCAATGCAGAATTCCCGGAAGACCACATTGTCAAACTGTCGACCGTTATCAGTGATGAGGGTGTGCGGCAGCCCGAACCGGCACACTACAGACTTCCAAAAGAAGGATCTTACCTTGCCATCGGTGATCTTGGCGAGTGCTTCAGCTTCGATCCACTTGGTGAAATGGTCAACGGCTACTAATAAGAATTTGCGTTGTCCAGAGGCTGGAGGGAATGGTCCCAGGATGTCCATACCCCACTGGGCAAAGGGCCAAGGTGCAGTCAGGGGGGTCAGCTGGGACGTCGGTTGGTGTTCGATATTAGCATGGCATTGGCAACTGTCACACCTCTTGACAAGCTCGAACGCATCCTCCTTCATTGTCAACCAGTAATATCCCTACCGCAAGGCTTTGTACGCCAGAGCTCTGCCCCCCAGATGGCTTCCACATATGCCTTCATGTATCTCCCGCAGGATATAATCCGCTTCTGTAGGGCCAACGCACCTGAGAACTGGGTATGAGAATGACCTTCGATAGAGTTTTCCTTCCATTATAAAAAACTTCGAGGTCCGTCTTTTGAGTTGCCTGGCCTCGACCGGGTCTTCAGGGAGGGTACCATTGGTAAGGTACTGGATATAAGCATCCATCTAGGAAGGCTCCTGCTCAACTGGTAGGGCTTCTCTTGTTACTTCAACACTTGGGGCTTCCAGGTGCTCTATATAAGCTCTTCCCAACATCCCGTAGGCTGAGGTGGCAAGATGGGACAAGGCATCCGCTCTAGCATTTTCCCCTCGAGGAATATAGCTAACATTGAAATAAGTTAAGAGAGAAGCTTGCGACTGCACCATACTCAAGTAGCGGGACATGATAGGATCCCTCGCTTCATACTCCCCTGTGATTTGGCCAGTGACCAGCTGGGAGTCAGTGAACGCTCTAAGGCGCTTCACCCCGAGCTCTTGGGCTAATCTTATCCCAGACAGTAGGGCTTCATACTCCGCCTGATTATTGGTGGCTGGAAAGAGAAAGCGGAGTGCACACTCGATTACAACTCCGTCCGAGTTGGCCAGGATGAGGCCTGCTCTGCTCCCTTGAGAATTTGATGCCCCGTCCACATGAAGGATCCATTCATCATCTCCGGCTCCAGAAATTGAGGGGTTTGCAAGGGCCTCTTCGGGTTGCTCCTCGCCCCAGGTACACTCGACCAACAAATCTACTAGGACCTGGGATTTTATGGCTGACCGAGGGCGAAAAGATAGATCAAATTCTTCTAGCTTGAGTGCCCACTTCGCCAATCGGCTCGAAGTGTTCGGGCGAGTGAGAATCATCTTGAGAGGTTGGTCCGTGATCACTACGATCGGATGGGCTTGAAAATATGGTCGAGGCGCTGGGTAGACATGATCAATGCGAAGATAATCTTCTCAATCTTTGAGTACCTGGTCTTCGCATCGGAGCACCTTGCTAGTGTAATACACCGGCTTTTGCGTGCCGTTGGTGTCCATGCAGACCAGCACGGAACTAATGGCCTCGGAAGAAGCCGCGAGGTATAGAAGGAGTTCTTCTCCACCTGTTGGCTTGGACAGCAGTGGCGGGGTGGATAGAAATTCCTTCAGCCCCTCGAAGGCCTTCTGACACTCTTTCGTCCATTCGAATCCATTGGCCCTACGGAGCACCTTGAAGAAAGGCAGTCACCTCTCAGCAGACTTGGATAGAAAATGGCTCAAGGCCACCACCCTTCCCGTCAGGCGCTGCACTTCCTTCTTGTTGGTGGGAGACCTCATGTCCAAGATGGCTTGAACTTTATCAGGGTTCACCTCGATTCCTCGCCGTGTTACCATGAAACCCAAGAACTTTCGGCTATCACCCCAAAGGCACATTTGCGTGGGTTCAGCCTCATTTGGTATCGGTGAAGGTTGTCGAAGGTCTCCGTTAGGTCGGCGATATGGCTAGTGGCGTGGACACTTTTTGTCAGCATGTCATCCACGTACACCTCCATGTTGCATCCTATCTGGTCTTCGAAGACTTTATTCATTAGCCTTTGGTAAGTGGCCCCCGCATTCTTTAGCCCAAATGGCATTACCTTATAGCAGTACAACCCCTTCTCAGTTATGAAGGAGGTAGCCTTTTCATCCATCGGGTTCATCCTGATTTGATTGTACTCGGAGAAGGCATCCATGAAACTAAGGGTCTCATGGCCGGATGTAGCGTCTACCAGTTGATCGATCCGAGGCAAAGGGAAAATGTCCTTGGGGCATGCTTTGTTGAGGTCAGTGAAGTCTACGCACATCCTCCAGCTTCCATTAGTCTTACGGACTATCACCACATTGGACAACCATTCGGGGTAATGAACTTTCCGAATATGGCCCGCAGCCACCAGCTTACGGACTTCCTCATCGATAGCTTTTTGTCTGTCCGGAGCAAAGCTCCTTTTCTTCTGTCAAACTGACCGGCACTTTGGCCTGAGGTTGAGCCGATGAGTGATCACCTCCTCAGGGACGCCCGGCATGTCTGATGACGACCATGCAAAGATGTCAGCGTTGGCACGCAGGAAGGTGAGGAGTCAATCGCGTGCCTCTTCCGGAAGCAGCGCTCCAACCTGGATGGTCCTTGTCGGGTCCTTCCCCAAGGGGAAGGTCAGGAGGTGCTCGGTTGGCTCTCCTCTCCTTCCCAACTCTCGGGGATCAAGTGGCTCAGAGGCTATTGCCGACACCGCCTCCAGTGGACTAGGAGATAAGTGGCAGCAAAGCGGTGGCGGGCTTTGCTCTCCCTTCATTTCTCCGACCCCTTCGTCGGTGGGAAAGCTCACCAATAATCTCTTGGTAGAGATGACGGCATCCAGCAAATTCAAGCCTGGCCTTCCCAGGATAGCATTGTAAGCCAACGGGACCCAAACCACCAGGAAATTTATGACTATCGTACTTTGACAGAGGAGTCCTAGCCATGACAGGAAGGGCGATCTCCCTTTTAACACTCACAGAGTCTCCAGTAAAGCCCATTAAAGGCGTGGCGATGGGTCGAAGGGAGGAATTTGATAGGTTCATCCGAACAAAGGCCTC
>UESW01004677.1:100237-170775 GCA_900491605.1 Calamus simplicifolius | reverse complement strand
CAATAAGGCTCTGTTTTTCCCTCTTTTGAAAGATATTCTTTTCTCTCTTTTTGATTTTCTATTTCCTCCTTTTGATTTGAAAAGAGCTCCTCTATTTATAGATTCTGCAAAATTATATCCGTTAGAGACAAAGAAAAATAGCCGTTATTTAAAAATCTTACCGTTGGAGCTGATGTGTCATCGTGAAAAATCGCGCCCAGATTTCGAGGAGTCGACTCGAGCTTTGTGGGAGTCGGCTTGCACAGTCGATTCCAGAAACGCCTAACTTTCAGGGGTCAACTCGAGATATGCGGGGAGTCGACTCGAGAAGTGCTCAAAAATGAGCCTTTCTGCCATCTGAGTCGAGTCGGCTCGCGAAGGTTCAGGGGTCGACTCTTGAAAACTCAAGTGTCGACTCAGGACAACATTGAAAAACAGATATTTGGGGAGTCGACTCGGAAACCCTTGAGTCGGCTCGGGAGCGATACAAAAATCAGAAAAATGTTCTGATAGACTTTAAAACTTGTCCCAAATAAATTTAAATATAAATGTGACTTGAATAGAATTGATATGACATTAAGCATGAATTCAAGACATGTGTAAAAAATTCCTTTTTGAAATCTTCAATATAGAGTTTGAAACTTCTCTTTCAAATTGATTCAAAACTCAGTAAATTTAACCATTTAGAGTCCATTGCTTTCCTTTTGAATAAGATCAAGATTTTTGATAAATAAACTCATTGTTTCCTTTAAAATACTCATGGCTTTTGGAAATCATCAAAATTAATAAAGTTGGGGCAATTATGTTTCAATAATTTCTCAACACATAGGGGCTACGGTCATGACACTGAAGATAGCCGCCTCTTGAAGAAGGCCATTGAAGAAATTTTCCAGCAAGGTCACTTAGGCAAGTTCATCCGAAGAGGAAACCCCTGCCCTGGGTCCGTCGATGCCTCCTGCACCTCAGATCGGCATGGACAACACTCCGACGGAAAGGACAATAACTATGATTTCGCGGGGGGAAAGCAGCAATTCAAAAAGGCAGCGTGAGGGGTTAGACACTACAATTCCTATCTTTAAAAAGGATTTAGATGGGGTAGTTAATAAACATGACGACAGTGTCTTCGTGTCTATGACAATAGCCAAACACCCTGTAAAGAGAATTTTAGTAGACAGTGGAAGTTCCATTGACGTTTTGAGCTATGAAGCTTTTGTTCGAATGAACCTGTCTAACTCTTCTCTTCGACCCATCACCACACCCTTGATGGGTTTTATTGGAGACTCTGTGAAGGTCGAAGAAGAGATCTCCCTCCTTGTCACAGCCAAAACCCCGCCATGTCAAAGCACGGTTGTCATAAGTTTTTTGGTGGTCCGAGTCCCACTGGCTTAAACCTGTTGGATGTTGTTATCTCTACTAAAAGGCTACTTGTAAAGTTTCCTACCGACAAAGGAGTTAGAGAGATGATGGGAGAACAGAGCCCATTACTGCTATGCTATCACTTAGCCCCTAGCCCGCAAGAGTTGGAGCTAGCTACCGCACCCGAGCCGTTCGACCCTCGAGACCTGAAGAAAAGGGGGGAACCGGCTAAGCATCTCTTAACCTTCCCATTAGGGAAGGACCTCGCGAGAACCATCCAGCTTGGGGCATTCCTTTCAGAGGAAGCACATGATCAGCTTGGGGCATTCCTTCTTACGTGCGAACTCTGACATTTTTGCATGGTCATCCACTGACATGCCGGGTATCCCTGAGGAGGTAATCACTCACCAACTCAATATCAAGCTAGGATGCCGACCTGTCCGACAGAAGAAGAGAAGCTTCGCCCCAGACCAATAGCTGGCCATAGATGGAGAGGTCCGCAAACTGGAAGCTGCGGGCCATATTCGAGAAGTTCATTACCCAGAGTGGCTAGCCAACATTGTGATGGTCCGTAAGGCTAACGAAAGTTGGAGGATGTGCACGGATTTTACTGACCTCAATAAAGCATGCCCCAAGGATAGCTTCTCGTTGCCTCGGATTGATCAGCTAGTGGACGCTACGGCCGGACATGAGACCCTAAGCTTCATGGATGCCTTCTCGGGGTACAACCAAATCAAGATGGACCCAGCCGATAAGGAGGCTACTTCATTTGTAACAGAGAAGGGAATATACTATTATAAGGTGATGCCATTTGGATTAAAAAATGCGGCCACTTACCAAAGGCTAATGAACAAAATCTTTGAAGGACAGATCAGATGCAACATGGAAGTGTACGTGGATGACATGCTGACCAAGAGCATCCATACCGCTGATCACATTGCCGACTTGGCAGAAACCTTTGGCAACCTTTGTTGGTATCAGATGAGGCTGAACCCCTACAAGTGCGCCTTTGGGGTAACAACGGGAAAGTTCTTAGGCTTCATGGTGATGCAACGCCGGATTGAAGCAAACCCTGACAAGATCCGTGCCATATTAGACATGAGGTCTCTGGTCAACAAAAAGGAGGTGCAATGCCTGACGGGAAGGATGGCGGCATTGAGCCATTTTTTGTCCAAGTTCGTGGAGAGATGCTTGCCTTTCTTTAAGGCACTGTGCAAAGTTGACAACTTCGAATGGACAAGGGAGTGCCAGAAGGCCTTCGAGGGATTGAAAGAATTCCTATCTACTCCGCCACTACTATCCAATACAAAGGGGGGCGGGGGGAAGAGCTTCTTCTGTACCTTGCGGCCTCTTCCGAAGCTGTCAGCTCCGTCCTCATCTACATGGATGCTGATGGGACATAAAAGCCAATGTATTACATCAGCAAGGTACTCCATGACGCGAAAGCTAGATACATGAGAGTCGAAAAGGTTATCTTCGCGTTGATTGTGTCCGCCCAGCGCCTTCGACCTTATTTTCAAGCTCATCCAATCGTAGTGGTCACGGACCAACCACTCAAGGCGATTCTCTCTTGTTCGGACACTTCGGGCCGACAGGAGAAGTGGGCGCTCAAGCTGGGAGAGTTTGACCTATCTTTCCATCCCAGGTCGGCTATGAAGTCTCAAGTCTTGGCAGATTTCTTGGTCGAGTGCATGTGGGGTGAGGAGCAACTAGAAGAGTCCCATGCAAACCCAAGTCTTGGAACCGGAGAGGAGGAATGGATCCTTCACGTGGATGGAGCGTCGAATTCCCAAGGGAGTGGAGCAGGCCTCATTCTAGCTAGTCCAGACGGGGTGGTGACCGAGTACACCCTCCGCTTTCTCTTAACCGCCACCAACAATCAGGCTGAATATGAAGCCCTACTGTCAGGGCTAAGACTAGCTCGAGAATTCAGGGTGAAGTGCCTTAGGTGTTCACAGACTCCCAGCTAGTCACCGCCCAAATCAAAGGGGAGTACGAGGCGCGTGACCCTACTATGTCCCATTACTTAAGCATGGTGTAGTCACAAGCCTCTCCCTTAGCCCACTTCAGTGTCAGCTACATTCCTCGGAGGGAGAATGCCAGAGCTGATGCCTTATCTCGACTAGCCACCTCAGCCGATGGGATTTTGGGAAGAACCTACGTCGAGCATCTGAAAGCCCCAAGCATCGAAGCAACAAGAAAACCCTACCGGTCGAGCAAGAGCCCTCATGTTTGGATGCTTATGTTCAGTATCTGACTGACGGTGCCCTCCCTAAAGACCCAACTGAGGCCAAGCTACTCAAGCGGTGGACCCTGAAGTTTCTAATAATGGATGGAAAGCTCTACCGGAAGTCATTCTCATACCCGATTCTCAAATGCATCGGCCCCACGGAAGCAGATTACATCCTGCGAGAAATCCATGAGGGCATATGCGAAAGTCATCTAGGGGGCAGAGCCCTGGTGTACAAAGCCCTACGATAAGGATACTACTGGCTGACAATGAAGGAGGACGCATCTAAGCTCATCAAGAGATACGATAGTTGCCAACACCATGCCAACATCCAGTGCCAGCCGACGTCCCAGCTGACCCCTCTGGCAGCTCCTTGGCCCTTCGTGCAGTGGGGCATGGACATCTTGGGACCGTTCCCTCCAGCCTTCGGTGAACGCAAATTCTTGCTGGTAGCCATCGACCATTTCACCAAGTGGATCGAGGCTGAAGCACTCACCAAGATCACCGAGGATAAGGTGAGATCCTTCTTCTGGAAATCCATAGTGTGCTGGTTCAGACTGCCGCATACTCTTGTCACTGACAACGGCCGGTAGTTTGACAACATGGCCTTTCGAGAGTTCTGCACCGAGCTAGGCATCCATTAGCGGTTCACCTCTGTAGGACATCCCCAGACCAACGGCGCGGCAGAGGTAACCAACCGCATTATTCTTCAAGGACTTAGAGCCCAGCTAGATAACTGCAAAGGACGGTGGGTAGAGGAGCTCCTCAATGTACTATGGGCCTATCACACAACGCCACGAGCCCCCACTGGTGAGACTCCCTTCAGCTTAGTCTTTGGATCCGAAGCCATTATTCCTATGGAGATAGGTGCCCTGAGCCTCCGGACGGAGTTGTACAGCGAGCGAGACAACCAAATTAGTTGTAGGCCGACCTCGACCTAGTGGAAGAATTACGAGACCAAGCGTGACTCTGGATGGCAGCTTACCGATAGCGAACGGAAGTATTACAATGCTCGCATCCATCCGAAGGCATTCCTGCGAGGAGACCTAGTCCTCCGACGAGCTGAAGTTTCAAAGCCGATTGAAGGAGGTAAGCTAGCGCCAAAATGGGAAGGACCCTATCGAGTTGTGGAGGTACTTCACCACGGAGCATACAAATTGAGGGGCTGGATGGGACGCCTCTACCCCAAACATGGAATGCAAACAACCTACGTCGGTACTATCAATAGCTTGTAAATGTTCCTAATTTGGGCATATCTGCTAGAGTAATACTTATTTTCACTAGCTCGAGTCTTTGAGTGATCTTGTTTTTACTTGAAGCCCGACTCCGCATCGACACCTGAAGCCCGACTCCGCGTTAGCACCTGAAGCCCGACTCTGCATCGGCACCAGAAGCCTGACTCCGTGTCGGCACCCGAAGCTCGACTCCGTGTCGACACCCGAAGCCCAACTCCGTGTCGGCACCTAAAGCCCGATTCTACGTCGGCACCCAAAGCCCAACTCCATGTCGGCACCTAAAGCATGACTCCGCGTCGGCACCTAAAGCTCGACTCTGCATTGGCACTTGAGTTCGACTCCGCATCGGCACCCGAAGCCCGACTCTGCGTTGAAACTTGGGCTCGACTCCGCATTGGTACCCGAAGCCCGACTCTGCATCGGCACTTGGGCCCAACTCCGCGTCGGCACCCGAAGCCCGACTCTGCATTAGCACTTGGGCCCGACTCCGTGTCGGCACCCGAAGCCCGACTCTGCATCAGCACTTGGGCCCGACTCCGCACTGGCACTCGAAGCCCGACTTTGCGTCGGCACTTGGGCCCTACTCCGTGTCGGCACCTAAAGCCCGACTCTGCATCGGCACTTGGGCCCGACTCCGCATCGGCACTTGAGCCCGACTCTGTGTCGGCACTCTGACTTAACCACATCGGCACCTGAAGCCCGACTCCGCGTTGGCACCTGAAGCCAGACTTCGCGTCGGCACCCAAACCCCGACTTCGCGTTGGCATCCGAAGTCCGACTCTGCATCGGCACCCGAAGCCCGACTCTGCATCGGCACCAGAAGCTCGATTCTGCATCGGTGACTAAAGGCCGACTCCACGTCGGCACCCGAAGCCCGACTCCGCATCGACACCCGAAGCCCAACTTCGCATCGGCACCTAAAGCCTGATTCTGCATCGACACCCAAAACCCGACTCTGCGTCGGCACCTAAAGTCCGACTCTGCGTCGGCACCTAAAGCACAACTCTGCGTCGGCACCCGAAGCCCGACTCTGCGTCGGCACTTGAGTCCGACTATGCATCGGCACCTGAAGACTGACTCTGCATTGGCACTTGGGCCCGACTCTGTGTCGGCACTCGAAGCCTGACTCTGCATCGACACTTGGGCTCGGCTCCACGTTGGCACCCGATGCCCGACTCTGCATCGGCACTTGGGCCCGACTCTGCGTCGGCACTCGAAGCCCGACTCTGCGTCGGCGCTTGGGCCCGACTCCGCGTCGGCACCCGAAGCCCGATTCCGCGTCGGCACTCGAGCCCAACTCCGTGTCGGCACTCTGACTTGACTGCATCGGCACATGAAGCCCGACTCCGCATCGGTATTGAAGTTTGGCTCTTTACCGATACAACCGAATCCCATGCCATCACATTAGCTTTGCAGTGTCAACGCTCTGCTCAGCCTCGTGATAGTAGTCTATAGATACCTTGTCCGCCCCTTAATCAACATCACGTCAGCACTACACTCTAACGCTTCCGGCCTTTGTATCGACCTACAGCACAGAATCATCTCTCAAGGCCATAAGGTCATGTACTTCAGCACGATTGTCAGCTATGTTTGCCTACGGCCTTGACCGCGGTTATTATATAATTGACTCACGCCGGCTTAGTCATATCATCCCATTCACTGAGCTGACTACGATGCAAATCAAATTAACTAACGAAGAATTTTCATTGATGGTGAAGTTACAAAATTGCTGATCAAGTCGGACTTGGTACAATTAGGGGTAAAAGAAAAGAAACTACTATGGTTCGGTTGGAGCTGGACCATCATCCTCGGGAACCTCATCCGGCTCTAGCTCTTCAATCCCTTCGAGGCCATAGTGCCTTCGTATTTTCTCCTTGCAGTCTTGGAAGCCGCCATCATATGCAAACGTCGTAGTCTCGGCCAGCTCCTTGTCGAAGGCATCGAACTTCCTGAAATCCTCTACGGCTTCGACGGCCTTCTTCTCGGCCTCGGTGGCCTTCTCCTCGGTCTTGTAGGCCTTCTTCTCAGCCTCGGTCACCGCCGCCCTCAGATGAGCTATCTCCGCATCAGCTCGGCAAGCGATTTCCTCAGCATTTTTGCCCCGCTCCTTGGCCACTCCTATCTCGATGGTGGTAGAATGCAGCCGGTGTTTCAGCAAGTACACCTCCGCTTCAGCAGCTTTTTGCTGCTCTTCGGCCATCCTCTGCTTTTCCTCGGCTACCTAAGCGTTATCAAGCTCGTTGGCCGCCTTGCGCTGAGCCACTTCAAGCGCTTCCTCTGCCCACTCAGCCCGAGCCAAATTCCTAAAATGGGCAGCTTCGGCCCTCTGTGCCCGGGCCACTTCAGCTTGGGCAACCTTCAGAGCGGCTTCAGCCTCATCAGCCCTGGCCCGGGCCTGGGTTGCTTCTTCTCGCGCCTGGTCAATGGTGGCATCGGCCTATGACAAAAAGCCCCTGACTGCGGTCAAAGAATTTAGCGCCTGCATAAAGATCATTCATGAGTTAGGTGAGAACTATGGATCTAAAGGGTTAGCATTGGGAGGGTACTTACCCAGAGGTGGGCTACAGACGCCTCCCAAAAAAGGTGGAGGTCTTTTGGTTCTGAAGGAAATGGTGGATCTCGGGTATGAAAGCCTGGGCCATCGTCCTTTCGGCCCAATGGCTATGATATAGCAGGATCGACAGAAAAGAAGGTGTGTCGGCCTCGTCCTCCACGGCCTCGATGGCCACCGGCACTGGATCGGATGCCGCTGGTGCCTCCACTGGCACTTCGGCCTGCAAAGACTCTACCCCTCCATCGGATGGGATGACTTCTGGAATCAGCCCAGTGGCCAAAATGGTTTGCTCTGCCTCCGGAATAGCAGACGGTGGCGGTGGTGCTTCGGTTTCTTGCCTCGGGGGAGGCCCAGTTAGATCGATGGGAGATGGCGGCAGTGCTGGTAAGGGTGAGCGAGGTCTTTCCTTTACCTCTTTCCTTTTTGATGCCTCTCTGGCTTCAGATCTTTCTGCCTCATTCTTTCCAAAGGCCTCTCCGGCCTCGGCCTTTTCCACCTCGTTCCTTCCTGAGGCCTCTTCGGCCTCAGTTCTCTTGACAATTTTTATGGTGGCCCTTTTCTTGATAGTGTCGACGGGGGCCCCATCCACTTTGGCCTTCCTTTTCTGTGTAGCGGCTTGCCTTATCCTATGCAACGATGGTACCATGCCTGCAAATCAAAAAGTTAAGTCAAGGGGAAAGGGGAAGGAAAGCGAGAAAGAATGAAAAGGTTATGTCGCTCACCATTACCAGGAATAAGACCTGCTAATTGAAGATTCCCTTCGGATAGCAATTGGTTGCATCGTGGGACGTCGACAGTGATCAACTGCTCAAATGCCTCTCGGTCCTTCGGGAGTACTGACGTGTTCTTGTTTGGCTCGATGTTGGGAACCTCCCATTCGGTCCTCACCCCCTCGATTTGGGCAAAGAAAAACCTATCTTTTCAACCTTTGATGGAGGAAGGAAGGTATAGTTTAAGGGATCTGGAAGGTCTAGGGGCAAAGGACCACCACCCTGATTGTTTTCTAAGGGTGTAGAAGCAGCAAAAGAGTGAAATTTTAGCCTCAATGCCATGGAAATGGCATAATATCAAGAAACTAACAAGGGTTCGGATTGAATTTGGGACCAACTGTGCCAAAACTAAAGAGTACCAATCTACTATGTTTAATACAAGGGATGATTGGGAATGCCAAGGCTGGCCTTGAAGTATTGATCGTATAGGGCAACCTGGCCTAGATAGGAAGAGGTTACTCTATCCTTGGGTAAAGGCCGGTAGAGGTGAAGGTCAGTGGAGATTTGGTACTGAGCCTTGAGATTAATTATCTCTTGGGCAGTCATGATGGAGGCAGTCCTTTCGAGGGACTGACTCGTAAGGAAGAGGGGCCGGCGGTCGCCGGACGGCGCTGGGCACGAGCCCGTCCGGTGGTTGGGCGATTTCTAGCGGGTGGTCACCCCGCAGACCGCCGCTCCTTCGAGGAAGCACCCCCCGCAAAGTAAGACCAACTAAGCGGAGGAGAGGGGGAAGGTTGCGCAGGGTTGGGGGAATAGCCTCTGAATCAGAAATCGAACAGGAAAGAGATGAGGAGGCCATGGAAGTAGAACTAACCTGAGGTCAAAGGTCGAAAGTCAGCAATGGAGGGCTCGGGTGGTGGAAGATGAACAGGCTTGAACGATTAGGTTAGGGAAGATGAAAGTAGTGGAAGCGGCTTGAACCCAGGGCGACTCTTTTATACCCGCGTTTCAAATCATTCTGCCTGCCTCTAAATCGGCCACGCATCTGCTCATTATTCGAGATCGCTTCGGTGCCCACCCGGTGCGCAGGACGCGAAGGACACCGCCTATGAAGGGACAGCAATGACCTCACCGCAATGATGGTGCCTTTCCATGGTTCCATGCCCAAGGAAAATCCGGCCCAATCCCAACAACCCGAACAGACGAGATGACACCAGGATTAGCCACTAGGGGATACTGCGGATACTAACACCCTTTCGCTGGTAGGTACGTTCCCTCCCATATAAGGGGTGGGGGGGCATCTGATGTGGCTAATCACACCTTTTGGCGGCACGATAATAAAGTACACAGCCTTCAAAGCAATGGTAATGATTTCAGCCGGCTTCTAGCATTGGTCTCAGCTTTGGCCTTGGCACCGACCTCGGCCTTGCCTTCGGCCTTAGCCTCGGCTCCGGTCTCAGCCCCAACATCGGCTCTCGGCTTCGGCATCAACTCTTGGCCTCGGCCTTGGCCCCGACATCGGCGCTCGGCCTCGGTCTCAGCTCAGACATCGGCTCTCGGCCTCGGTCTCAGCCCTAACATCATCTCTCGGCTTCGGCATCGGCTCTTGGCCTTGGCCTCGGCCCCGATATCGGCTCTCGGCCTCAGTCTCGGCTCCGACTTCGGCTTTGGCCTCAGCCCTTAACCTAATTCTGGCCATGAAGCCATATTCTAATGCTGAACGGATTTAAACCACCACACAGCCCACTCGCCCACCTTATACCGAATCATGAGCAGCTACAGATATTACGCACCTGCCGATATCCATGGAACGTGTTTAACAACCCGATGCCAACCAATGAATCGATCTTAACAGAAGATGAATCCGGCTGTAATCGCGGAAGGATAAGAAGGACCCCGAACAGGTATATAAGGGCCGACCCCCAATGAGGGGTGGAGGCTCTCTTTCGATCTATGAAACTCCACTAATAAGAAATCCATGTTCCTCATCACTGACTTGAGCGTCGGAGGGTCCCCACCGGAACCACCGGCCAGGACTTCTTTTGCAGGTTCATAGAAGGAGACGGCCTTGTCACATTCCTGAAGACCCATGAAGATCTCCTACCCGACGCCCTTCGGAAGTGATTTGGCAGCAACAGGGGCAACTCCTATCATTTCTCGTATATGTTTATTTCTAATTCTATCTTTTAAAGTTTTACCACATATCCATCTTAATATGCGCATTTCTGTTACACTTAATTTATTCACATGTTTCAGTATTGCCTAACACTCTATTCTATATAGCATAGTTGGCCTAATAGCAGTTTTATAGAATTTTTTTTAATTTTAATGAAATGCATCGATCATATAATACTTTCGAAGCACTTCTCCACTTAATCCATCCTGCTTTAACTCTATGATTCACATCTTCATCTATTTCACCTTCTTGCTGAATAATTAATAAATACCTAAATTTTTCACTCGGTTTCTCTTGGCTTGCAATCTTCACTTTATCTTCATTTGTATTTTTACTTTCACTAAAATAATTTCATGTATTCAGTTTTAGTTCTACTAATCTTAAAACCTTTTGATTCTAAAGCCTTTCTTCAAATCTCTATCTTAGCATTTACTCTAGATTTAGTTTCATCAATCAGCACTATATCATTTGCAAATAATATACATCATAAGATATCATCTTGAATATGCTTGGCTAATTCATCCATAACTAATACAAAAAGATAAGAACTTAAGGCAAATGAAAGAGCAATATCCTCCATATTCAAGCAAAATACGGAGCTTTTATAGAACTTAATCTTGAAGCCAGATGCATTCATAAAGAAAAGGAGAATGAAACATATTAATGTCTGGAAGCAGTATTTAGATGAATGAAACATAAAAATAATTCTTGACATTGCTACTAGAAACTTGAAAAATTTTGAATACTTGATATTTTCTTGTTAAAATCATGACAATCAAGTATGTTTATAAAGTGGGAGACCATCTGTGGAAGATGGTTGGTTAGTGCATTTCAGGTGTATTCATTCATTAGATTTTTTGCTGCCCTTTTTTTCCTTTTGCGAAAAAACTACTTGTGAATTGGTATGCTTTTCCAGCATGTTGTTCGGTATGAAGCTTACAAAGCATGATTTGTCCTTTAGGGAGGGAGCTTGCATCAGCTCTACCAATCAGTGCATTCACAGGCAAGTATCTGATATGTGCCTATCAATTTTAGATAAGGGTTGAACTTACAACATTTATGTACTAACATATTTTCTTACATGTACTCAGATATTTACGTTGCCAAAGGATACTCTGTTATATCCTGCTCATGACTATAAAGGGTTCACTGTAAGCAATTTTTTGGCTCTTTTTTCCTTTTTTTTGCTGTTTTTGTATATGATGGTGGAAATGTGACCTTTCATAGTCCCACTTGGAACCTCTCTGCAGTGCAAAAACTGAGGAGAGAGGTGCCAATCGGTGAACCAAAATCTCACTGGCAACAACTTAGCTTCTACGTTCACCATTAATAATACTGGCCTCATAAGCATACTCTTTTTATCCAGGTTAGTACAGTTGGAGAGGAGATACTCTACAATCCTCGGCTGACAAAGGATGAGGTAACTTCTGAAATTTTTCTTCTTTTTTTTTTGGGTACTGAAGATAATGTTGATTTGTTGCATTTATGACAACTTTTTTGAACAATTCCTAAGGATGCCTTGTCTGGTTATTGTGGATATTGAATGATACTAATCTAAAGACTGAAACCAGATTCATGCGGTGATTTTTCAAATATGAAAAATAGCAATTCTATCTTGTATCTGTATCTCGCTGCACTATTTTATTCTTTATACATAATGAATGCACTTGCTTCTGCTGCCAATGTTAATCCTTAATAACTTTACCTCGTATGTTTTTTGTAGGATACATTCAAAGGTATCATGGAAAGTGAGTGCTTATATGATTCTGGGCTGATATGAATTCATTGTTTTAGTTTTGAACTATTTTACCACCTATTTTCTTGAACCATAAGTTGAATGTTTTTTCCTTTTCTTGCCCAGATCTGAACTTGGCTTATCCAAAGATGACGGATGTATCAGTACCAGCAAATTTGGTTTGCGGTCTGCAAGATCTGAGTGCAAAGGTCTAATAAGCATCATTCAGACAAACCTAGCAGGTGTTACTTTGCCAGTACCATATGATAAAGGGGGAAGTGATTGCACGTACATAAATAATTTGGATAAGTGTTGTTTGGGTGCAGATCATTGCTGATAGGATGCCATCCTATCTGCATAACCTTTCCTTATTTGAGAATAAATGCTGCAACGCCTTGTTCCTACTGTAGACAACACTCTAATGTCTGTCAGTCTTCTATTATCTCCATGCTGGATGTAAGCTCTGAACTTTTTCATGTAGAAATAATGGACACCCACGCAGCAGAAAATGCAAATTTGTCCCTTCAAGTTTGCTTTTATGTTCAGTACCCTGTGACAGCTATTCTTATTACTTGTTAGTTGCAATTGTGAGCACATGAGCAGAACATTAAGTTTCACTCATCATTGACTCATCGAGGAAATCTTTGTACGAGCTGAACAGATGGTTACTGAGCTGTGTTGCAGAATATGAAATGCTATTCGATGGGTCCAATCCTAATTTACCCCATGAATAGAAACAATCCTAATTCAGGGTAGAGAGCCTACAGTGGTGCTCAACAGGGGAAAAAAAATAAAGAAAGGGCATGAGAATATAACATTTGTTTAGAAGGAATTATCTTATAATTTTTTTTATTATTATTTAAGGATCATGATAAATCAAACATATGTTGATAGCTTAAACAAATAAATATTATTGTATCAACCATCACTTGAACTGGGGGGTAAAAATGATTACAGTAGGTATGAATCAATTGATTTAATTTTAGATATATTCTTCATTCATGTGCTGGCAAAGCGTAAATAGCACCATTCAACACCTTACCTTTCACGCTGGTAGGAAAAGAAAAAAGATAGGAGAACCCAACAAAAATAATTGAAAGTATCTACAGTCCCCTCCATTGACGAATTAAGCAGCAGCAGGGAGGAGACTACTTGTGCAAAAAATGCAACCAGGAATTGAGGATGCATGGGTGGTTCAGTGCACAACGAGCACTGCAGCTCCCTATAAAGCCATTAGATTAGAAGATATAGCTGCCAGGGAGCTTTGCTCATAACCCATGCACCCTAAAGCGATAGATGCACTGTTGACCCAATTGATGATTTTCATGATTAACAAAACTATTTGAGTATAACTAATGGAGGCTCTAATGATTTTGATTAAGTTTTCAGATTATAAGTCTATTGAATGATCAAAATCAGGAGTTAAATCTGTTCTGGATCGAATCTAATGTCTAGGTAAGATTGCAGACATTAGAGTCGACTCCGAGAATCACAGAGCCGACTCCGGATCTGGCACGGAAGTTAGAGTCGACTCCGAGACTGTTAGAGCCGACTCTCACAGAAGAAGCAGAACGTTGATTTTTCTGGCCCCGACTTAGAGTCGACTCCGGGTCTGTTAGAGTCGACTCCAGAAAAGTTTCTTGTCGACCCCAGAAAAGTCAGAGACGACTCCAGAATAACGGATTAAAGTGTTTCGAGTTAGAGCCGACTCCAGAAAAGTTAGAGTCGACTCCAACCCACCTGGAACGAAAAATCAAATTGCCAGATCAGCTCTAACGGTAATATTTCTATTTTACCTTATTTCTAACGGATATATTTTGTACAAGGTACACTCCAACGGATAGTTTTCTTCCAAAAATGGTTTGAAAGAAATCTATAAAAAGGGAAGACTATCATTCAAAAAAAAGAACGGAGAAAGAAACGAAAAAGAAAAAAAAAAAAAAAGAGGAAAGAAATCCCAATTCAAAAATCCGAAAAAGAGAGAGCCTGAATCTCAAGAGAAAACCTTCTAGCTCAAATCCACTCCACTCCAAAAAGCTCAAGAGGAATCCAAGGCATTCAAATCAAAGTTTTGGTGGATTTCCCAAATTGGAGAAAGAGGATCAGTTTCTTGCTTTTCAATCCTTCTCAACTGCTTCAACTGTGAAGAATCGGAGCTGAGGCTTGATTCAATCTAGCAAGGAGAAGAAGAAAAGAAGAAAAGAAGAAAAGCTCAAAAGCCAACCAACTACAAATCAGGCTTTTCTAAACTTGTTATTTTATTTGATTATCTGCTCATTGAGGAGCTTTGTAATTGAAAAACAATATTTCTTTGTTTGTGTCTAGTTCAATCTGGGGGATTGAACTAGTGGAGGTAGTCTTACCTCGGTACAAGCTTGGTAAGCTTGTGTTAGGGTTTTTGTGCTGGTGAGCCCTTGAAAACCAGCTGGGTTCGTTGTGATCCCGGAAAACAACAAGTTTGAGTTGTGAGCTTGTAAAACAACTCGGCTGTAATCAAGGAAGATTATAGTGTGGACCCAAGTGAATCTTGGGAGTGGACGTAGGTGTTGGATACACCGAACCACTATAAAATCTTTGTGTTTGCCGTGCTTCATTTACTCTATCTCTATCTCTTATTTTGCATTTGTATTTACATTGCATTGCCTTCATTCATCTTAAGCAAACTATTTTAAAAGGCTTAATTTTTTAAAGAACCCAATTCACCCCCCCCCCTCTTGGGTTGTCATCTGGGCCAACAATTGGTATCAGAGCTAGTGCTCATTAGATTTTGATCACACGATCAAGAGCTAAAGATCCAAATGGCAACACAAGTTGGATCATTTGCTGAAGGTCATTCTACGAATAGACCTCCACTGTTTAATGGTTCAAATTATTCATTGGAAAGCTAGAATGAGGATATTCATTCAAGCTTCTGACTATGAATATGGGGTGTTATAATTAATGGACCTAGTACACCCACACATGTTATTGATGGCACTATTGTTCCTAAGCCCGAAAGGGACTGGAATGATAATGATAGGAAGATGGCACAGCTTAACGCTAAAGCCATGAATGTTTATATTGCTCCTTAGATGCTAATGAATTTAATAGAATCTCCACATGTAATTCCGCAAAGGAGATTTGGGATAGATTAGAGGTTACCCATGAGGGTACCAACCAAGTAAAAGAATCTAAAATTAATATTTTGTTCATAAATATGAATTGTTTAGCATGGAACAATCTGAAACCATTGCATGCATGTACACTAGATTTACAGATATTGTAAATGGTTTAAAAAGTCTTGGTAAGACATATACTAACTCTGAACTTGTTCGAAAAATTCTTAGGTCATTACCAAGATCATGGGAAGCAAAAATGACAGCAATCCAAGAAGCAAAGGACCTCAACACTTTACCCTTAGAGGAGCTTCTAGGATCACTTATGACCCATGAGCTGACAATGAAGCAGCATGTAGAGGAGGACACAAAGAAGAAGAAAGTGATTGCCCTCAAAGCTGCAAAAGAAGAAGAGAGCAGCAGCGATGATGATGATGATGATGATGATGAGACTGCTCTCTTAGCAAAAAATTTAAAAGATTCATGAGGAGAAAGAAACCCTTCCACAAGAAGAAATTTGGAGCAAAGTGGGAAGGAGAAAAGGATAAGAACAAGGACAAGGACAAAGAAAAAGAGAAAGACCCCTTGACTTGCTATGAGTGTAATAAACCGGGGCACTTTAGGAATGAATGTCCTAAATTAAAGAAAGCCTACAAAAAGAAAAAGAAGGCTTATGTGGCGACTTGGAGTGATAGCGAAGAATCTTCTTCCGAAGAAGAAGAACAAAAGGAAGTCGCAAATGTATGTTTTATGGCGGACGACAACGATGAGGTAAGTTCCGATAACCCTTGCGATGAGTTTGCATTTGATGAATTTTGATGCTTTTAATGAACTTGTCGGCGATTTCAAGGTTTTGAAAAAGAAATACAAGATTTTGAAAAATGAAAATTTAACTTTCATTAAAGAAAAGGAAGATCTTAATAATGAAGTTAAGAAACTTAAATCTGAAAATGAAATTTTGTAAAAGAAAAGAATTAATTTCCAATGAAAATGATAAACTAGGAAAGAGGTTGAAAAATAAGAACATAGTTGATAAGTTTACCTTAAGCTCAACTAAATTAGACATGTTATTAAATAGTCAAAAAGCAGTTTTTGACAAAGCCGGATTAGGGTATAACACTTTAAGAAAACAAAAATCACTGAAAAATATTTTTGTGCGTGCTGGCCAAAGTAATTTTACATGCTTTAAATGTAATCAAAAAGGACATAAATCTTATGAATGTAAAATTCTAAAACCTAATAAAAACTTAAATGTTAAAGGAAAGAAAATATGGGTTCCGAAAGGAACAATTTTGTTGCTACTAACCATGAAGGACCCAAGAAAGCTTGGGTACCTAAATAAAGTTTGATTATTTGCAGGAATGTCTTGTGGCCAAAAGATCAAAGAAAGTGGTATCTTGATAGTGGCTGCTCAAGACATATGACGGGTGACAAAGAGAATTCATCACCCTTGAAGAAAAGAAAGGAGGAGTTGTTACATTTGGCGATAATGGCAAAGGCCAAATCTTGGGGTTTGGTAACATTCAAATAACTCCCTCCACATATATTGAAATGTACTTTATGTTGATGGTTTAAAGCATAATTAATTAGTATAAGTCAATTATGTGACAAAGGTTTTAAAGTATCATTTGAATCTTCTATATGCACTGTAGCTAATCCCATTGATAATAGCATTGTTTTTATTGGAAATAGAAATGGCAATGTATACTTGATTGACTTAGACAAATTGTCTACTAATAATCATTGCTTAGTTGCTAATAATGCTAATATGAATGAGATTGGTTGGTTGTGGCATCGAAGATTAGGTCACGCAAGCACACACCTTATTTCAAAACTAATTAGAATGGATTTAGTAAAAGGTTACCTAAATTAGATTTTGAAAATAACAAAATATGTGATGCATGTCAGTTTGGAAAACAAACTAGAAGTTCTTTTAAATCTAAAAATATTGTTTCAACTTCTAGGCCATTAGAGCTACTTCACATGGACCTTTTTGGACCAACTAGAACCACAAGTCTAGGAGGAAAGAAATATGGTCTTGTGATAGTAGATGATTACTCTAGATTCACTTGGGTAATGTTTTTAGCTCACAAAGATGAGACTTTCTCGATATTCTGAAATTCTTCAAGAAAGTCACAAATGAGAAAAACACTACCATAGTGTCTCTAAGAAGTGATCATGGAACTGAATTTGAAAATCACTTATTTGAAAGTTTTTGCAATGAAAATGGATTAATCATAATTTTTCTGCACCCTAGGACTCCACAACAAAATGGAGTAGTTGAAAGAAAAATAGAACTCTAGAAGACATGGCCCGTACCATGCTATGTGAAAGTAAACTCCCAAAGTACTTTTGGGCGGAAGCTATTAACACAGCATGTTACATCTTAAATAGAGCATTAATAAGACCAATATTAAAGAAAACACCTTATGAATTATGGAATGAAGAAAACCAAATTAAATACTTTCATGCATTTGGATGTAAATGTTTCATTCATAATAATGGTAAAAACAACTTAGGAAAATTTGATGCTAAATCTGATGAAGGAATTTCTTAGGTTATTCAACAACTAGTAAAGCATATAGAGTCTTTAACAAAGAAAACCTTAATTGTTGAAGAATCCATTCATGTAGTTTTTGATGAATCTTTAGCAACTGTTCTGAAAAGATTGATGATGAGGAAGATACAAACATAATTGAAAAAGATCTTGAAAAACTTAATATTGAAGTATCTTCTGATCATGAACAAGAAGCTAAAGATAATGATTCACATAAGGATGATGATTAATACTAATCATAATGATATAGATCTTCCAAGAGATTGGAGATATGCTTATAGTCATCCCAAGGAATTGATTATAGGTGATCCATCTCAAGGAATAAGAACTAGATCATCTATGAGAAATATTAGTAATCATCTTGCATTTGTATCTCAAATTGAACCTAAAACTATTGAAGAAGCTGAAAAAGATAATAATTGGATGTAGCAATGCAAGAAGAATTAAATCAATTCACTAGAAATAATGTTTGGACATTAGTTGAAAGACCTAAAAATCATTCAGTAATAGGATCAAAATGGGTTTTTAGAAATAAACTAGATGAAAATGGCATAGTAATTAGAAACAAAGCTAGATTAGTTGCAAAAGGATATAATCAAGAAGAAGGTATTGATTTTGATGAAACCTTTGCACCTGTAGCTAGATTAGAAGCCATTAGGCTATTACTTGCATTTGCATGTCACATGAATTTTAACTTATTTCAAATGGATGTTAAAAGCGCATTTTTAAATGGATTTATAAATGAAGAAGTATGTAGAACAACCACCAGGTTTTGAAGATCATGAATTTAAATCACGTTTTTAAATTGCACAAAGCTTTATATGGTTTGAAACAAGCACCTAGAGCTTGGTATGATAGGTTAAGTAAATTCTTAATAGAAAATGATTTTACAAGAGGAAATGTTGATAAAACATTTTTTGAAAAGAAAAATAAAGATTTACTTGTAGTACAAATATACGTAGATGACATTATTTTTGGTGCTACTAACGATCTTCTTGTCAAGAATTTGCAAAGTTGATGCAGGGAGAATTCGAGATGAGCATGATGGGAGAACTCAACTTCTTCCTTGGACTCCAAATCAAACAAAGCAAAGAGGGAATCTTTATCAACCAAACAAATACACAAGAGAACTACTCAAAAAGTTTGGTATGGAATCAATGAAACCCCTCGGAACACCAATGAGTCCTTCATGCAAGCTGGACAAAGATGAAGAAGGTAAGAAGGTTGATCAAAAGTATTATCGAGGTATAATCGGATCCCTTCTTTATTTAACAGCAAGTAGACCAGATAATGTTTTCAGTATGTTTATGTGCTAGATTTCAATCTGAACCTAAAGAATCACATTTAATAGCTGTTAAAAGAATTTTAAGATACTTAAATGGAACAAAAAATGTAGGTTTATGGTATTCTAGAGACTCAACATTAAACTAATTGCATATTCGATTCTGATTATGCTGGATGTAAACTAGATAGAAAAAGCACAAGTGGTGCATGCCATTTCTTAGGAAGTAACTTAATCACATGGTTTAGCAAAAAGCAAAATTCAGTTGCATTATCAACTACTGAAGCTGAATATGTAGCAGCTGGAAGTTGCTGTGCGCAAATCCTATGGATTAAGCGACAACTTGAAGACTATGGTATCACACTTGATAAAACACCCATAAGATGTGATAACACTAGCGCAATCAATTAACTAAAAATCCAATTCAACACTCAAGAAAAACACATAGAAATTAGATATCATTTTATAAGAGAACATGTAGCTAATAATGAAATTTGTCTTGATTATGTAAACACTGAAGAACAACTAGCTGACATATTAACAAAACCCTTAAGTGAAGAGAGATTTTGTTATCTTAGAGGAGAATTAGGAGTTTGTGATCCTTTGGAATAGTTTTCTGAAACTCTTAAGGACATCTATCTAGATTTCATAAATTTCTTGAAAAATCTCGATATTCATTAAGGAAATCTATCTAGATATTGATTCATTGTTTCCCAATTGCTAAGGAACATTTATCTAGAATTTGATGATTAATTTGAATAGTTTCAGATCCTTGAAACTTGATTTTTATCTCTGAAACTGTTAGAGTCGACTCTGACAGTTTGTGGAGTCGACACCTCTATTTTTGATGTTCTGTCTAAGCAATTAGAGCCGACTCTGGCTTTTGTAGAGCCGACTCTAATTCGAGCGCTGATAGTTTTCTGGTTCGGAGCCGACACCCAGTTTTCGGGAGTCGACTCTAAGTCGAGCTAGGTTAAAAATAAAAAGGCGGAGTCGACCCCAAATCATTCCATCCGTCTCCCAAAACCTCTCCAAAAAGCTCCAAAGCCTTTCCAACTTCCCCAATCTACTCAAAGCCTTTGATTAATCTTTCCAATCTTCTCAATGGCACCTAAGAGGCGCGGTTTCATCGGTGGAGCGTCCGTTCCCACAAGGCGATGCACTATTCGAAGGCAACCCTCGCCATCCTCCTCTTCGGCCACTCAAGAAGACTCTCCTCCTTCACCCTCTTCACCCAAAGTTGATCATTTAGCCGGTAAGACCATTACAACTGGAAGAAAGGTGAATTTTGATTTCTTTGAGTTGGAAGGCTTCACTATAGGAAGAAGTTTGAAAGAAATGGGGTGGGAAAAGATCTGTTCATTAGATATCCCCACTATATCCAGCCTTAGTGAGAGAGTTTTACAATGGTTTAAGTAGAGGAGAAGGTGGATTAATCAGTATAGTAAGAGGAACAAGAGTTACAATAACCACTGAGATACTTGGAAATTTATTGGAAATGCCCACAATCGGTATAATGGAATATCAACATGATGATAGAAGTGGAGCATTGACAAGAATGTTAGGGAGAGATGTAACCGAGTTTGAGGAAATCCTTGCAAATCAATTAAATCTGAACTCAGGTTACTACATAACATTTGTGGAAGAATCTTGTTTCCGAAAATTGGTAGATTCGAGTATTTCTCGGAGCGAGACGTTCTTTTGATGGATTGCATAATTACTGGGAGGCCAGTCAACTTAGCTGGCATGATGATTGGATATATGGCAGAGGCGGCTACAAAGAAAAGATCTACACTGCCATATGGTATGATTTTGACATTAATCTTTAGAAGCCAAGGTGTGCTTATTATGGAGAATGAACCCCTAAGAAAATTGAGACACTGACTATTATAGTATCTCTACTATTCATCGGATGGGCTTCAAGAAGTTGAATGATGTATGGATGAAAGGAGGAAGAGAGGAAAGAGCAGAAAGAGATAGAGCAGAAGAGACCAGAGTAGAAGACATCCCTGGACCATCCACTGTGGGACCATCAGTCCCTGATCCATCTATTGCGGGACCATCTTCAGCTGGACCTTCAGAGGCCGGACCTAGTACCATTCCCTCTCCTCCACATCAGTCTATAGCTGCTTCTGGGAGATTCTCTGATGAACAGATTGGTCAGTTGAGAGCTTTGCTTGCTGAGTATGATAGTCAGAGATCTCATGAAATTACTCAATTAAAAGAAGACTTTAATCAGTTGAAAGAACTTAATTCGAGACTGGACATGATCTCCTTTACCTTAAGCAATTCTGTTGAATCCTTTGTGCTGAACTTCACAAAATCTTTGAAAGGATGGAAGGTATTGCTGATGGATCGGGATCTTATGTTCATGCAACTGGTCAACTGAAGAAGGACATTGACCTTGCAGTCTCACAAATTGAAGCTTGCCTTAAAATTTTAAGAAATCCCAAAAAGATGATGTAATGGAAATCATAGGTCATTTGAAGAAAATTGTATTCAAACACATCTGACCTTGATTTGATTTTAATAGTTTATATTTAGGAATTTTTTGAATATCTAATATATTTCATTTTGGAATGTACATGAATCAACTAATGTAATGGTTCTTACTTATGAAATGCAATTTCACATTTTCAAATATTGACTGCTTGAATCCCTATGTCTTATTAACTTTCTTTATCTAATACTCTCCTTATTGCTGATAATAAAAAGGGGAGAGATGGTTGAATATGCAAAGAAAGAAAGATTGATTCTGGTTGAATATGAATATGCAAAGAAAGAAAGACTTGAAAATTTTAATGAGAGATGGTTGAATATGCATAGAGAAAGGGGGAGAAATAATTGTTTATGCAAAATGACTTGAACTTTCAGTTAAAATTCGATGCTTAAATATAGGGGGAGCTATTCAATGCAGGGAGCTTAACAAAAAGCTCAATTGCAATTTTCTGCACATTTAGATTAAATATTCATAATTGATGGATTATATTGAACTCATGCACAATTTTAAAAGTTTACTTTGAATATTGGCATCAAATCCTTCATTAAAAATGTTTTAAATTTCAAAATGACTATAATCTTTAGTTCGAATGAATTTTTGAATGCATATACTCAAAGTTTTTGTTATCATCAAAAAGGGGAGATTGTTGACCCAATTGATGATTTTGATGATTAACAAAACTATTTGAGTATAACTAATGGAGGCTCTAATGATTTTGATTAAGTGTTTCAGATTATAAGTCTATTGAATGATCAAAATCAGGAGTTACATCGTGTTCTGGATCGAATCTAATGTCTAGGTAAGATTGCAGACATTAGAGTCGACTCCGAGAATCACAGAGCCGACTTTGGATCTGGCAAGGAAGTTAGAGTCGACTCCGAGACTGTTAGAGTCGACTCTCACAGAAGAAGCAGAACGTCGATTTTTCTGGCCCCGACCTAGAGTCGACTCCGGGTAAGTTAGAGTCGACTCCAGAAAAGTTTCTTGTCGACCCCAGAAAAGTCAGAGACGACTCTGGAAATAATGTTTTAAAATGTTTCAAGTTAGAGCCGACTCCAGAAAAGTTAGAGTCGACTCCAACCCACCTGGAACGAAAAATCAAATTGCCATATCAGCTCTAACGGTAATATTTCTATTTTACCTTATTTCTAACGGATATATTTTTCTACAAGGTACACTCCAACGAATAGTTTTCTTCCAAAAATGGTTTGAAAGAAATCTATAAAAAGGAAAGACTATTGTTCAAAAAAAAAAGAACGGAGAAAGAGAACAAAAAGAAAGAAAATCGGAAAAACAAAAGAGGAAAGAAATCCCATTTCAAAAATCCGAAAAAGAGAGAGCCTGAATCTCAAGAGGAAAACCTTCTAGCTTAAATCCACTCCACTCCAAAAGCTCAAGAGGAATCCAAGGCATTCAAATCAAGTTTTTGTGGGTTCCTAACTTGGAGAAAGAAGTTCAGCTTCTTGCTTTTCAACCTTCTCAACTGCTTCAACTGTGAAGAATCGGAGCTGAGGCTTGATTCAATCCAGCAAGGAGAAGAAGAAAAGAGGAAAAGAAGAAAAGCTCAAAAGCCAACCATCTACAAATCAGGCTTTTCTAAACTTGTTATTTTATTTGATAATCTGCTCATTAAGGAGCTTTGTAATTGAAAAATATATTTCATTTGTTTGTATCTAGTTCAATCTAGGGGATTGAACTAGTGGAGGTAGTCTTACCTCGATTCAAGCTTGGTTAAGCTTGTGTTTGGGTTTTTGTGCTGGTGAGCCCTTGAAAACCAGCTGGGTTCGTTGTGCGCCCGGGAAAACAACAAGTTTGAGTTGTGAGCTTGTAAAACAACTCGGCTGTAATCAGGTTGATTATAGTGTGGACCCAAGTGAATCTTGGGAGTGGACGTAGGTGCTGGATACACCGAACCACTATAAACTCTTTGTGTTTGCCGTGCTTACATTGACTCTATCTCTATCACTGTCTTATTTCTGCACTTTGTATTTACATTGCTATTGCCTTCATTCATCTTAAGAAAACTATTTTAAGAAGGCTAATTTTTTAAAAGAACCCAATTCATCCCCCCCTCTTGGGTTGTCATCTGGGCCAACATGCACGTATGACCTAAACTCCCATGGTTGGAGGTGAAGTCTAGTCGCACCTTGTTGACCACCACACCCAACTCATGAGCTGTCTCAACGTTGAAGGTCTGCACATTGCTCTTCTCCAGGTCATAAGAGAACTCACTCAAGCGGTACACCTTGGCTTGGCTAGATGGGTCATCATCATCATCTAATTCAAACCAAGCAGAGACTCAATAATCCTTGGGGGCACTGCTCCTGTCATAAGCCACGCTCTGCGCAAATACCATATAAAAAGAGGCCTCAGCGGTAATTAGGCATTATATGAATTAATAGGAAAGAAAAAGTTAAAAGAAACAAGCGCTAAGTTCCAAATGCCTCAAAATATAGCTATAAAGGAAAAATGAAAAAAACAATTGAAGCAAAAACTTACCTTAGATACATGCTCCAATGTGACAGCCTCAGGTATAATCCCTATTCTGAGCCTAATCTCAACAAACCCACTACTTCCTTGCATGGCAAAACATTGGCTAGACTCCCCATAACTTGGCTCCAGCATTTTGTGAGCACTAGGGTGAACTCCATTTCTAATTATAAAAGGACAAAGCCAACTGTTCACTTTCTGAAAACTATGAGGCTCTGAATGACTAACCACCTTGGCCCCACCAGAAGCTAAAGCATAATCAACCCTTCCAAGTCCATCAGCTGCATGCCTTTCAATCTCTTTCTTAACAAGATCCCTAACAAAAGACATAATTTGGTCCAAATGAACATCACTATCACTACCATCTAGTTTTCTAGCAAGCTCATCCCGAAATATTTCAAATTCTTCCTTTGAAAGCAGGCCCATGTCCTTGAATTCAGTCAAAGACTTATCTAAACCATCAGTCTTAACTTTCAACTTCTTCAACTCCTTCTCCAACATTGCTACTCTCTTCAATTTGCTTTCTAAGTTTCCTTGCTTGGGATTCATCAGTCTTAACTTTCAACTTTTTCAACTCCTTCTCCAACATTGCGACTTTCTCTTCAATTTGCTTTCTAAGTTCCCTTGCTTGGGATCCATCAGTCTTAACTTCCAACTTCTTCAACTCCTTCCCCAACATTGCTACTTTCTCTTCAATTTGCTTTCTAAGTTCCCTTGCCATGATCCCAAGCTCATTTCCAACTTTCCGATCTATGGCTTCTATCTGAACTTGCAACATGTTAGCTATTTTCTTTAAAGATGCCTCAATTTCAAAAATCTGACCCTCATAATCCAAAGCAAGAAATGGTGAGCTAGTATTGTCTCCAATCCTACCAGCCAATCTCCCAACTGTCTACCCCAGCCATAAAGAGCTACTAGAAGCAGACAAATTTTGGTTAGAATGCTAAGAACAGTTTGCCACTTTGCTTTTCGCCGCTTCGGAATAGCTCTTTTATGCCGTGGTGAAATGGTGGAGGATATTTTTCTTCAGCCGTGACAAGTCTTTAGATCTCTCAACAACAGAGTTTTCCCTATTTGTATAGCTTAGATCCTTTCCATTAATAATCATGTTATCCTCATTAACTCCTCCTTTAGTAAGCACATAAAGCCTTGATTTCTTCTCTTAAATCGAGCATTTGGCTTTGAGTTTGAATCCAAGGTCAAAGATACATTATTATTGGCAGCAGGATTTGCTTCCATTGCAGCAATGATGGATGAGATGACCCGGCCCATAAAGCAGAAGAAGAGGAGCTTCGCCCCTGAGCGGCAGAAGGTGATTGAGGAAGAAGTCGACAAACTTGTTAAGGCAAACTTCATTCGAGAGGTGAACTATCCGAGCTGGCTATCCAATGTCGTCATGGTAAAGAAGTCGAATGGAAAATAGCGGATCTGCATCGACTTCACCGACCTCAATAAAGCCTGCCCGAAGGACAGCTTCCCTCTCCCTCGGATCGATCAGCTTGTAGATACTACTTTAGGGCATCAGATGCTAACCTTCATGGACGCCTATTCCGGCTACAATCAAATCCGAATGGCGCTTGAGGATGAAGAAAAGATCGCCTTCATAACCGATCGAGGTACATATTGCTACCGCGTCATGCCTTTTGGTCTGAAGAATGCAGGTGCAAGTTACCAAAGGCTGGTCAACAAGGTCTTCAAGGAGCAAATCGGCCGAAACATGGAGATATATATCGACGACATGCTGGTCAAAAGCAAAGAAGTTTCCCAGCACATTGAGGACCTCTCTGAGAGCTTCGCGATGCTCCGAAAATATCAGATGAAGCTCAATCCAATAAAGTGTGCCTTCGGTGTCAACTCAGGAAAGTTTCTGGGCTTCATGGTTTCTCAGCGAGGCATTGAAGCCAACCCGCAGAAGATTCAAGCCCTTCAGCAAATGACACCCCCAACATCTATCAAAGAGGTCCAGCGCCTGAAAGGAAGGATCGTGGCCCTCAACCGCTTCATAGCTCGATCGACCGAAAGGTGCCTTCCCTTCTTTAAAGCTCTTCAATCTGCCAAGAATTTTCAATGGACTCCTGAGTGCCAGAAATCATTCGGGGACCTCAAGAGGTATCTCGGCTCTCCACCCCTCCTTAGCAGCCCCAACTTAGGAGAGATGCTATTCCTATACTTGGTGGTTTCAGAAGGCGCAATTGGCTCGGTTTTGGTCAGAGAAGAGAAAAAGACCCAAAAGCCGATCTACTATGTCAGCAAACTGCTCCGGGACACCGAGACAAGGTACACCCGGATCAAGAAGTTGGTTTTGGCCCTGGTAACGTCGGTTCGGAGGCTGCGGCCATATTTTCAGTCGCATTCTGTGACAGTTCTCACCGACCAACCCATCAAGGCGGTGGTTCATCGCCCGAAGACAT
The DNA here is from genome assembly GCA_900491605.1 of Calamus simplicifolius. Classification (NCBI taxonomy): domain Eukaryota; kingdom Viridiplantae; phylum Streptophyta; class Magnoliopsida; order Arecales; family Arecaceae; genus Calamus; species Calamus simplicifolius. The sequence goes on along the minus strand of UESW01004677.1, from coordinate 144,465 downwards.
TAGGAAGGATGGCTAAATGGGCCATCGAGCTAAGCGAGCATGACATCCAGTACCAGCCTCGCCCGGCTATCAAGGCCCATGTTCTAGCTGACTTCCTCCTTGAATGTACTATCCCCAAGGATGGTTCCACTCTAGACTCCTCCGAGCAACCGAAATCTGATGCCCTGTGGCTGCTCCATGTTGACGGATCGTCCAATGCTGGTGGCTCAGGCGCTGGCCTGATCCTCACCAGCCCAGAAGGGGCTACCTTCGAGTATGGCGTTCGCTTCTCCTTCCCAGCCTCCAATAACGAAACCGAGTATGAAGCCCTGCTCGCTGGACTTCGAATCGCCCGTGACCTCAAAGTGAAGAAGTTAAATGCCTTCACCGACTCTCAATTGGTGGCTGGTCATGTGTGGGGCGAGTTTGAGGCTCGGGAGCCAAACACGATTTGGTATCTCCAGCAGGTGCGAGACTTGCTTTCCCACTTTTCTAAATTTGAAGTTATCTAGATCCTCATATCCGAAAATGCCCGTGCCGATCTATTATCCCGATTGGCAACTGTGGAGTCAATGAGTGCCGAACAAAAGTTTTCCCTGGAAATCCTGGAAAAGCCTAGCATCGGAGGCAGACCGAGTGATGCATATTGAGACCGAGCCATCCTGGTTAGACCCCATCTCGAGGTATCTCAAAGAAGGGTCGCTCCCAGCCGACCGTAAGGAAGCAAGAAAGCTGAAATTGCAAGCTGCCCACTATGTGTTGGTCGACAACCAGCTCTATAAGCGATCCTTTTCCATACCATTGCTTAAGTGCCTTCGCCCATCTGAAGCTAATTATGCTCTTCAGGAGGTACATGAAGGAATTTGTGGTAACAATCTCGGGAGTCGATCTCTATGTCACAAGATGCTGCGCCAGGGGTACTATTGGCCCACTATGCAAAAGGATGCTGATGATCTCATCCGAGCTTGTGACTTATGTCAGAGACACTCCAACATCCAGAGGCTCCCCTCTGCCAGTTTAGTCCCTATTTCCTCCGCTTGGCCCTTTGCTAAGTGGGGGATGGATATTCTTGGCTCTTTCCCCCTTGCCACTGGACAAAGAAAATTTTTGTTTGTCGCCATCGACTACTTCAACAAGTGGGTGGAGGCTAAGGCAGTTGCCCAAATAACCGAAGCTCGGGCCAGGGACTTTGTGTGGAGATCCATTATCTGCCGCTTCGGCCTTCCACATACAATTATCACTGATAATGGCAGGCAGTTTGATAACCCAAAATTTTGAAGTTTCTGCGAGGAACATGGGATCTGCCACCGCCTTACATCGGTGGGGCATCCACAAGCCAATGGAGAAGCTGAAGTAACTAATCGGACCCTGCTTCAAGGGATCAAAGTTCGGCTCGCCAGAGCCTGAGGCAGATGGGCGGACGAACTTCATCATGTCCTATAGGCCTACCGCACTACCCAGAGAATCCCCACCGATGAGACCCCATTTTGGATGGGCTTTGGCACAGAAGCCGTCATCCCTATGGAGGTAGGACTCCCTTCTCCATGAGTGGAGAGCTACTCAGAGGAAGCTAACGATGAGCAACTTCGCACCAATCTTGACCTGGTGGAAGAGATCAGAGAGAAAGCTCGAATCAGAGTAGCTGCATACCAGCAAAGAGTGGCTCGTTACCACGCCTCTAGAGTCAAAGGAAAATCCTTCTTGCCTGGTGATCTCGTACTCCGGAAAGCATCCGTCTCCAAGCCACTAGAACAAGGAAAGCTGTTGCCAAATTGGGAAGGTCCTTATCAAGTGGCAGAAGACGTCGGACCCGTCACCTACAAGCTCTAGGATTTGGACGGAAAATTCGTTCCCCGAACATGGAGTTCGGACAACCTCCGCATATATCACCAATAGAGTATGCTCTCTATAGACTTGCCCCATTTATAGCTTTGGCATCTTATTTCTATTTGCAGCATGACCGCTACGGTCTTTTTTTTGAAAGGTCATAATAGAAAACAGATGTCATTTACGCATCCATTCTCGGCACAACCGAGCTATTTCTCGAGCCAAATCTTCGAACCTCGGCAGGGCCGAGCCTCGAGTTAAATCTCTGAACCTCGGCAGGGCCGAACCTTGAATCAATTCTCTGTACCTTGGCAAGGCCAAGTAAAACGTCAAAGATACTTCGTTCGGATTCGGGCAGCTTACAAGCTCCGGCCGAACCAAACGTCAAAGATACTTCGTTCGGATTCGAGCAGCTTACAAGCCCCGGCTGAACCAAATGTCAAAGATACTTCATTCGGATTCGGGCAGCTTACAAGCCCCGGCCAAACCAAACATCAAAGATACTTCATTCGGATTCGGAAGCTTACAAGCCCTGGCCGAACCAAACGTCAAAGATACTTCGTTCGGATTCGGGCAGCTTACAAGCCCCGGCCGAACCAATCATCAAAGATACTTCGTTCGGATTCGGACAGCTTACAAGCTTCGGCCGAACCAAACGTCAAAGATACTTCGTTCAGATTCGGGCATCTTATAAGCCCCGGTCGGACCAAATGGTCTCCAAAACATCGTTCAAATTCAGGCAGGATACAAGCCCCAACCGGATCGAATGATGGAGAAACTTTGTTCAAGGTTCGGGCAGCTTATAAGCCTCGGCCAAAATCGAAGTGTGTTACTTGTTAAAAGCCTCGACCAGAGCCGAAGAGCGTCACTTATCAAAAATCTTGGCCAAGGCCGAGTGATAAGAACAAACATTTGGAGATAACAACGGACATGAAAGTTGCAGAAATCCTCTTTTTCATTCATCACAAAAAGGGAAAAAAAGAAAAAAAAGATACATGAGCCCTCACTGGGCCTTATCATCTTCTCCGGGAGCCACCGAGCCCTCCCCACGCCAAGCTGACTCGGCAACCTTTCATCGAAGGGATGCTACTTCCCCCTCCAGCCGGTCGTTGGCATGGCAAAGAAGCTCGACTTCCCTTATAGAAACGGCCAGATATTGTTCAGCCACCTTCAGGAGCCGCTCGTGATCCGCGAGCATTGACGCCAGGGCCTCCCCATCGATGGTTACTGTAACGCGACTCCCCTGGGACCCCTTATGGCCATTAGTGCCGCTGCTTGGTGCCACAGTTGATCGCCCCTCACCTCCAGACGCCATCTCAGAACCCAAGAATTCTTGGGAGATCGACTGAAGAGATAACTAACAGAGGCATCCTTCTCATCCGTATTTAAACCGCTGCTGGTGAATATTTCGATCGTTCGAGCCATTAATCTTAGCTCGTGGAAAATTGGCATGCGTCACCACCTCAGTGGGCGCTCGCGGGAAACGAAGAGTCCCGCCCCTCGTCGAAGAGGATCATTAATAATGTTGAGGTGCTCAAGGAGCTCCCTTCTCGGGACTAGACTCCCTCCGATCTGCTGGACCATTTTTGAAGTAAATATCCTCGAAAGTCTGCCAGACTTCCTCGAATCAGCATCCTCGAAAAAATTCAGAGGAAAGAATGTATTAGTGGCCAACACTTGAGCAACATAGCTCGCCCTCTCCGAGAGTGGCCGATTTACAGGCTTCAGGCACCCCCTCCATCGCTCGGGTAGCCCCCATCCTCTTTGGCCGTCCGCACCTGAATCCATAGTTGCAGTAAGGACCAAGTAAACTATCAAAAATCCTCGGCAACAATCGAGCGATATTCCAAAATCTCAGCAACGATCGAGCGATATTCTGAATCCTCGGCAACAACCAAGCGATATTTTGAAGCACCGGCTACAACCAAGTGATTATCTAAAACCTTGGCCAAGTCAAATGGCATACTCTTAAAAAGTTATCTAAAGCTCTGGTCTAGACGAGTAATCTCTGAAACTCTCTGACGCAACTAAGACGTCCTATGATACTTCGGCAGAAGTAAGCAACCTCCTTCTACTCAACCGAAAGACATACGAGCTATCCCTTTCCGAAGAAATACGTGCTTCATTCTACAAACAGGATCATGCTTGCCGCATGAGTCCCCGGGACCGCCCATGCCCACCTCTGACCCGAACAGGGACAAACACTTTCCTTCACTGAGGACGAACATTGGTCTTAGCAAAATAAGGTAGCAAGAACGCTGCCGAAATATGCCATGACCCAAAAACATTATATGGGAGTAGTAACTCTTAAGCACAATCACATCGAAAAAGAAGCAGGTGCTAAAAGAAGAAAGAATAAAAGCTTCTTTATTTCTTTACCAATGAAAGGGATTACAACCTCCAAAGAGGCGTTACAAGTGCATCATAGCACAAGAAATAAAGATGAACAAATGGCTCGGCCTGACTGTTGCGACCAGCTTCAGTTAATAATGATATCTTGGTGTCCGACCCAAGATATTAGAGAAATCAGAATGAGTGGATGAGCCCTATTGAGCAAGGCAACCCATCCACTGATCCCTCGGACGGATATGTTGGAGGATCATAACCAGGTCAAAAGACCTGTTGATCCTTACACCAGGCCGGATGTTAGTCTGCTAGTCATCGCCAAAGTCAAAAGGCAATGTACTAGCAGACAACACACCATCCCCCCCTCAAAAGATTCCCCGCGCGGAGGGGCTAAGCATCCAGCCAGAGGGAGAAGGAAAAGTCCGCACATGCTACGGGGGTACATGTGTACTTCCTACCCTGCGACCCCCGTAGTAAACCACAAAGGACACACAGGAAGCGTGTATGTGCACTCTCCATGTGATCTCTGCAGACCTCCTGTGTGCTCTCCATATGATCTCTGAAACTCCTCTCTGGAGGATGAGTTGCTCTTCAGCGACTCCTACATCACCCCAGCTATCCGGGGGAAGACTTACAAAAGGAGTCCCCCACTCTCAGCCCAAGGGACACAAGCATCATGAAAACTCTCGCAACTCATGTAGAAGAAAACCTTGGAAGATGGCCTAAAACGGCCCTCTCCTCCGTTTTATAGGCAAACAGACCGGGATCAGCTATTAAAGCAGAAAGCCCCAAAATTTAAAACGCCCTACCCACACGGCCACGTGGCCTCCGAAGATGAAAAGAGCGCTCTTCAATGCGTGCCAAACATGTCGTCCGAGCTATGATGCACGCCAAAAGATTTTCCCCTGATCTCGAATCGAGAGCCTTAAATACAGGGGATCGCCCGCTGATCCTTGAGATACGGGCAAGCCTAGGAAATTGCCCAGCGAAAACGATGCCCTCCAATGGCATGTCAACGTCTATGTCGTACATTGAAAAAAATTGATGGGATAAATGACCTCAAAAAATACAGAGGCAACCTTTTGCAGGTTACAGGGCCGTATTATCCATTTCGGCAAAAAGAAGGTCAGCTCGCCTTAGAAAAGACAAGACGCTGGCAGAATAATAAAAAGGCGTAGAAGCCAAGTACTCTTAATAAAGGCACCTCGATATCCTCCGCTCCGGCCCAACTGCTCGTTATGTCTCGGCATAAACCGAGACATTGCCCTATGCTCCCGCTTAAGGCCAAAACTGCCTTATATATATCGGAATAAACCGAAGTATCTCTTCAGTACAACATGATTGAACGTTATCTTTCGCTTCGATCCAGACTGAGATAGCTACCGATGCCTCAATGATAACGAAGCACTCTTTATACTTTGGCCAAATCATGCGGTACATTGCACCCCGGCTGGAACTTGTGAAGTTCCCTTTGCCTCGGCCAAAGCATGAACACTATATCTCGAGTCTTGCCGAGATCGCCAAGGATTCCCCAAGAGGGTGTTTCATCTATAAGACTCACACGATGAAAACAAGCACTTCAAAGATGACAGCAAACGCGGAAGTTGCAGAAATTCTTCTTTCATAAAAGGGGAAACAAAGAGAAAGATACATTAGCCCTCATAGGGGCTTATCACTCCCTCTGGACGCCATTGAGCTCTTCCCCCGCTGCAGAGCCAACACACCCACCTCTTGCTGAAGGGACGCCACCTGCCTATCTAGCCGGCTGTTGGCTTCGCGGAGGAGCTCAATCTCCCTGGTGGAAACGGCCAGATATCGCTCGGCCATCCTGGATTTGCTCGCGATCTGCGAGCAGTGAGGCCAAGACCTCTCCGTCAATAGTTATCGTGGTACGGCCCCAATGGAGCCCTCCACTGCCACCAATGCCACTACTTGGGGTTCCAGTAGACCTCTCTTTACCTCCGGAAGCCATCCTGCTGTCGCAAGCTTGGATAGGCCAACAGAAGATCGGCAGAGAAGATGTTTAACAATGGCATACCCCCTACCAGTATTTAAACTGCTTCTGGCGAGCATTCCGGTCCCCATGCATCATCTCAATCAGCCCCCGCAGGAAACGAAGAGTCCCGCCCCCTCTCCGAAGGGATTTATTAATGACACCATAGCGCTCGGGATGCGCCCCCCCTTTTCCCAGGGCCAAACTCCCTCCAAAAGCGCACCCGTTCCTCGTCTTGGATAGGCCGAATTATCCACCACAAACTTGACCAGGATATTGCATAATTTTAGCCATGTCAGGCCAAGCTATCATACACTGCTGCCGAACCATTTTATACCTCGGCCAAAGCATGCCGATTTCTTTACTTCGACAAACTAAGCTATCCCGATACCTCGGCCTCAACCGAAATATTTGCTTAAGTCCGAGTCAACCAGCCCAAGAGAGCGAATGAGTCATAATTCGTTCGCAGCCATAAGAAAACTTGGGGTAGAAGATTAGCCAAAAGAGGCGATTAAGCAGATGGAGACAAAAGACCCATTCATTGAAAATTTTAACCAAATTACATATCTGAAAAATAAAAGCACACAAATGATCCTCAAGGATCAGGAGCTGGATCAGTTCCGGCAGTGCCCTCAACAATACTCGGAGAGGCTCGGCCCGTTTCGCCCACTTCTAAAGTCGTCGTTCCTTCGGCGGTAGGCTTGAAGTGTCCCTCAGAAGCTGCAGCCTCACTTGAACCCAAGATAGCGCCGAGATCGACATCTGAAACATCATCATATTCATCTTCTTCAGCCCCGGGTACAGGCCTCACAAGCCTCAACATCCAGGAAAGAGAGGTCCCACTCCGGATGCTCCTAGGCTATCTTAGTTCGGGTCTCCTCCTCGCTGAGCTGGAAAGCCTCGGCGCAGGTCGCATCTTCTATGCCCGAAGCAAGCCCATTTTCTCCTCGATCTTAGCGACCCACCTTTTGAGCTCCAAGCTCCTCCCTTTACTCGACGACAGTTCCTCTTGCAGGATCTTTAGTTGGTTTCGGCCCTCCAATTTCGCCCTCTCCATCTGCAAATGCAGGATTAGCCGATGCAACAGCGAGTTAATAGGAAAAGTTTAAAGGACAGTACCGTACCTCCTCCTGCCTGGCTAACTTCTCGGTCAACTCCTTGACCTCGCCAAGGGCCCTCAGTTTATCAGCTTTAACCTGCTCGATTCTGCCCTTGAGGTCATCAATCCTTGATTGCCTATTATCAGCTTCTTCTCAGGCCTAGGAAAGCTCGCTATCAAGTTGGGTTATTCTCTCTGGTGCCATTTAATCCTATTATCCTTGGCTACGATGCATTGATTGAGATTCCAGACCTTCTCCTCCGACTCGCTGAGCATCCTGTTCAGGCAATTTTTCTCCTCGGTAGCCTCTCGCCTCAGTCTGTCTCGACTTTCATTGAACTGTTTCTTGGCGGATTCCATTTATCCAGCATGCCGAGATTCGATTTGCGATAGCTTTGAGCATGCCTCATCATACCCCGCCTAGAGCCTGCGCAGTTCCTTAACTTCGAGCTTTAAACTGGATGCATCGTTGAGGGGGCCTGATGTAATCCCCTCACCATCTCCAACTTCTTATTGACAACATCCAGGATCTGCTCAAATTTGTTAGACGCCGCTGCTCGCAGTCGAAGCTCGGAACTGACTCTCTTGGCCTGAACGCTGGCCCCTGTCGCCAGGCTCAAGCGCCAGCACAGTGCCCTAGTGATCAAAGCACTCTGCGGAACAAAAAATAAGTAAGGAAGCGCGATTAAGTTCGCCAGAAACACATGATACTCTGGAATAGCAACTCACCCAGGAGGTGTAGGACCTAGCTAACCCTAATAGGGTGGAATTATCGATATCGGGGAGAAGGTGAACGTCCTTCGCTACATTCCGCTGACCAAACGCGGCGTCGATAAGGTCCAGGTCCACGAACTTGTCCATCGAGGGACCTGCGCTTGGATGTAATGCCGACTTCATCAAGACAGAAAATGCCTCCTCGATAGCCGAGCCTGGACCACCAGGAAGCCCGTCCGAGGAGCCAGCCCGAACAATCTCAGACTGAGAAGCCTTCAATCTCCTGGCCTCCTCCAGCAAAAGCCTGGCCTTTAATTCATCAGATACCTTGGCCAGCCCCGGTCTCAATCTTCCCGAGGCTTCGACAGGGGAAACTTCAGCTGGAGGGTCATCGTCTTGTCCTCCTTCACCCAAAGGCCCCTCTTCAATCTGGCGCCTGCTCTCCCACGCGGACTCCACCGAAGCCTCAACTTGTTCACCAGCACCTCTGGCCTCCTCAAGAGGAACCCCTCTGGTAGGAAACTCCTCCCGAACATCCACTGCCTTTGGCCCAACGTCATCACCCTCTAACCCATCCGAGGGAGGCCCTTCAACAATAGGCTCACCCTGAACTTCCGACGGAGCCTCCTTCGGGCTATCCGCTATCTCCACCACCAGAGGACAGGGGATCTCGGCGACCCTCTCTGAGTCCTCCTTCGCGCTGTGCTCCCCCATCATGGCTACTGCCTCTTCCCCAACGGAGAGAACCCTTCTTCTATCGCCGGCGCTCCCACGTCCCCTTTCTTCAGCAGTGAGGAGTGCAGGCTGGCTTTGACTCGCCCAACCTCTGGCGAGCGCTCTTCGGAAAGATGGACTTTCTTCTCGGGCTTGCGCCTCTCTGCGCTGCTGGTCTCTCTTGGGCGCTTGCCCAACTCCTTCTTTATGCGGCCCGCCATCTCAGATTTCTTGGCTGCAGACATGGGGAGCAACGGTCAAACCTGGGTATATTTGCCCCAAAGAAAGAAAAAATAGAGAAAGGGGAAGGGGCTTACCCTGCCTATCGATGGGGCTACGCTCGGCATCGCAAAGGGCCTCCTCCGATAGTAAGACAATAGCCAAGAACGTTTGACCGCTGGTGAGGACCCCTAGGTCCTCCTTCTCCCATTCCAATAAGGTTGGATGCGCCTCCATATCCCTAACAGGGTTTCCCCATCCCCGTGGGAAGTTGGAACCGATGTTCCCTTCAGCGATAAAGAATCGGACCTTCCATCCCTTTATGGACGACGGCTTATCCACGATCATCCTGAATGACTTCCAAGGTCCGATATAGGACCACTCCGAGTTCCTCCCGGGCATCAGATGGTAACAAGCACGGAACAGGGACAGAGTTGCTGTTACCTGAACTCGGCTACACATCGAGATGAACCCGATGATACTCCGCCAGCTGTTAGGAGCCCCATTGTCGGACAGATGTTATAAAACTTCATGATCTCCTTCACCAGGGATGGAGAGGAAACCGAGGCCTGCCTTCAGGCTATCTTCATAAAGAAAGACCCCACGCTCCAGCTCCTACGAAACCCTGTGCTCGGGCCCCGGCAGTCGCAGAACGATATCCGAGGGAATGCCATATTTTTGGCGGAGTCTTCCCAATTCCTCAGTGGTAATTTCTGAAACCATGTCGCTGGGTCTCATCATTCTACTGCCTGGAAGAAATACCGAGCAAGATTGCAAAGAAAACAGGGGGACAAATTTCTCCAGGAAGGAACGAAGCGACGCCACGAATGGGAATAGCGTTGCTTCGACTTTGCTTCCCCCCGAAGGAAACCACCTCAAAAAGAAGATAAGGCATCTTGATCGAAACGCCCGGAACCGCCACTGCAGGCACCGTGAAAACGGGATTCACTGTGTGGTGCTCCCCCAACCGTTGCCCCTAGAAAGCGACGGCTCCATTCCGTAAAAGCAAGACGGCCACACGACGCTAATTAGAGCACATTACACAGGCTCAAATCCAAACCCACTCAAATCATGTCACCCAGAGTTATACTCCCTACGCCCGAACCTACGCTTCGAACTAGGGAGTGGGGGCATGTGTTGAGGGTAAAATCGCCATTGCATAAATAATCGTGCAAGGGGGCTAGGATCAACCCTGACTCCAACGTGCTGAACAATACCCGCTAGAGACAAGTCAGCCTCAGTAAATCGGGGCACCTTAGCCCCTCATCGAGCCAAGGATTCCTGAGGCGCAAATCACATCCCTTGGCCTCAGCTGAGCTATATCGTCTCTCGACCTCTATATCGTCTCTCGGCCTCAGTCAGCCATATCTTCTCTCTCGGCCCCAGTCGAGCTATCCGACTGTGCCTCGTCAGACGAATCATTATTATGCCCCAGCTAGACCCGGCACTCGAGGACCTCTGCGGAATTCGTGCGGAGAGTTCAAATTCGTAAGATTCCAAACAGAAATCATATCTGAGAGTGGCCTAGAGCCCTGGAGCCTATAAACTCGCCAAATCTCGAGACATCAACCAGCTCTCCCAGCCGTCGATCCTCTAACCAACAAGATGCGAATTTTACTGACCTCATAACAAACTGGATTCAAATCCTAACAACTTTTGGACCCACGACGCCCCCAAAGAATCAGGTGATCCTCTATAAATAGAGTCGTCTACCGACTCCTCAGCTATGCGCACTTGCTCACTGGCACACTCCCCTTCTGCCTTGGCTTCCCCATTTTTCATCATTAGCGCTATGCTCAGAGCTCTCGAAAGGCCACCCTTGGAGAGACTCTTCGGCGAGAGCCTTCTCCTCTTGTTTGTTGATTGTTGATCCCCTGACTTGAGCGTCGGAGGGTCTTCCACGGAGGGCCACCCCAACACCTCTCGCGTGAGGACTTTTTGCAGGTCTGCCCAGGAGGGAGCCCGTCCCAGAGCCCGATCGCGCCCGAATCAAAGGACAGATTTCAGCAGCACAAGTTTAAATCTTGTGGGATATCAATCTCCTTATTTTTCTCTTAAACAAAGGTTTCAATCTCTTATTATCAAAAACAAAAAAAGAAAAAAAACAAGAAAGAAAGAAGAAAATTAAATGCTCGAAGGATAATAGGATTCCTATTTTTTTAATAAAGGGAGAAGATAAAGATGAGTTTATACATCAAAATTTTAAATATTACTTGAAACTATTTACGTGACCATAAAGTCTTCCATGCATGCACCCATCTCGCATATGCCCTTGGAGTGATGAATCAATAATGGTTTGTTCCTTCCTATAAACGTAAATGCTCCAAGAAGCTTTCCTTTTAATTATTTTTAAAGATATCTTTTTCTCATATTAATATCGGGAGGGTCGCCTCTCAAGCACTGAAAGTAGTAGTTAGCCGCCAAGGGGGTGCCACGGATGTCTCGTGGCCATAGAGTTGGGTTCTCTTATTTTTAGGGATCTCTAATCCTTTGTATGTAGATCTTCGCACAATCTTTAAGGGTTTTACACTCTTTGCAAAAATCTATACAAGCAACAATAACAAAATATTAATCTAAAATTATTTAATTATTTTTTCATGTTATTTGATTTAAAAATATATTTTAATTACAACTAATTATTTTTAATATAATTTTTAATTTATATTTTTTTTCTATATATACCATACCATTTATATACATTGATGTATTTATAGGTTTACATTAAAAAAAATTAGATTTACATTACATTTATCTCTATATTTTTACAATAACTTTATTTTTTTCTTCAATTAAAATATATTTATCTTAACTTTCTTATTTTAACTATATTTATTATATATATAATTTTTAATTATCAATATTTTCTATCTACATCTAAAGGGAGAAGAGAAAAGAAATTAACTAAAAAAAGGGTTTATCACGTATAGCCACCCAACTCTTCTATTGATATATTAATGCTATTTATAATAAAAAATTGCAAGCTTTATTCGTACACGTTCCGTTTCTGAACTTTACGTGGCCGAATACGATTAAAAGCAAAGTTTTACAAATTCAACCCAAACAAAAGAAATAAATATTTTCTTTCCATGCATGATGAATTGCTTTCAAGAATTTTTTTTTTTCTATTTTGCATGCCCATGTTTCAAATAGAGTTAATTAAATTTTCATTATAAACTGTTAATGATAATTGTAATTATTTTTTAGATAGAAAAGGAATTGGAAGGGAAAAGAGAGAGAGAGTGTGTGGTATGGAACGAACCAAGAGGATGCCTATAGAGTAAAAATTGTATATGTTCCGGCTTGGTCTCTCGCCATCGCTCCCTCACTTCCTCACTCCCTAATTTTCCTCTCCACTTTACTATATTATTTATTGATGAATATCCTCTACTCTACTCTGCTCTAGTCAGGATAAAATTGATATTTAAATTATAAATAATTATATTTTTTTAATTATTTCTCTTGACTATTAAAAAAATTTCGTTTGAGTCCCAGTAGGAGTCAACAAAAAGATAAAAAAAAATACACGTCGAGCTTATGGTTACAGGCTGACCCTAGATAACTTCTCGGTCCCGAGTCTGAGCTGCCCCACTCTGCCCAGCCCAACTATATTTAGATACGGTTGGTTTTACAGCTCAGATGAAGAGGATTTTTTCCAACCAAAACAAAAAAAAAACTTTAATTACTTTCCAATACGTACAAATTCCATCATATGACGAAGTGGATTAAAATCGAAAGAAAGAAAGAAAGAAAAAAAATGTATAAAATATTATTATATTTCTTTCCACTCGAGAGAGAGATGTGTGGATGTGTTTAGACGTGGCACGATATTTAAGCTCGTAAATGTAATCACGAAACTCCTTCCCAAATAATAAGCAGTGCAAGTATTCCATAAATTTAGTTACAGAATTCATTAATTGAAGCTGTGGATGAATTGATATCTAATAATATTATATTATTATTATTACATTATTAGATTAATGATGATATACTTGCTAATAATATATTATAATATAATTATTAATTAATATTAAAAATAAAAAATATATAAATAAATATTATAATATTATATATATATTATTGTTGATGCTGCTTTGTTGTTATGTCATAAGAATCCTAGTATACTAAAGAATATAACATTATATTGTAATATTATTTTATTTTTATACTATATTATGATATTATTATAAGAAAATATATCATTTAGTCTAACATGATTTAAGTGGATTTTAGTATTACTGCGATTAAGCAAGACTAATATGAATTTTGAAGCTAATTATGACCTCTTAACATGTCCCTAATACTTGGAAGGATAATTGATACTCATTTATTGATCCTTTTCTACCATCCATCCCTTTGCGTTTAGTCCCAGAATATTTATTTTTATCACTTGATTTCAATAGCCATTCAATATTTAATCCTAATACCACATATACTTAAGCATATTTTGTGCGAAATATAAAAAAAACTATGTTCAAAAGCAAGATGTGTGTCTAAAACTTGGCTTAACTATATGCAAAAAAAAAAAGAAGTAAATGTATAATAATTAAACAAAAAATTATAATTAATTATCGAACCAATTGTTAAGCTCTCACACAACTAAGGAAAAAATAAATAAATAAATAAATTCTCTAGATAGGAGGAGCTATATTTCTCTAGCCATATAAATTCTATCTTTCATTTCATAAAGCTATACCTTTTGCACCTACAGTCCTTTATGTTATCTACACCTTCGATATTTACAATTCATTATGATTTGTTTCTAGTTATCCATTGTCATCTTCCATTACGGTTCTAATTATCCATCTTTTTTACATATATTATTTCTCTATTGGTTTATAGCCTAAGATACTAATAGCACTGTAATCTTATTATGATAACCCCTTTATGAATTGCTACTAACCACTATAATAGTTATAATGACTATTATCTATCAAAATTTGCCTAGGCTATTGGTATTTAATATTAAAAAATTATTATATGATCAATAATTTATCATTTTTATATTATAGAATAATGATTAAAATAAAATAAAAATACTAAATATGCTCATTATGTCATTGTATAGCGTATTGATCTCCTAGCATCAAAGTTGATGATTGATTAAGCAACATGTTGAGCTCTGACTAATATTACCTATACCTATGTACTGCATTATTTCCATACGCTACATTGGATCAATGGATTGAGTAGTAATCAAGCAAATAAGTAAATGGACCAAAGCATTACTTGAATGAAAAATTATAATTTTATCCATTAAAATTATTATTCAATAGATAAAATATATTTTGATACTATTGCGAGGAAGTATGTAGGTGGTATGGATTTTATAGTATTTTGAAAGGGTGAATCATTAGTCTGATAAACCTTATTGCATAAAAATTAAGAACAAAAAGAAATATAGAATCTGGTTACAGGCTTCATCATCATCCCAAGTTGAAGGAATCTAGCCACTCATTGCTGCCACCAGCATTCCCTCCATAATTTTTCTCCTTCAGGCCTAAATACAATGATCTAAATAAAATAAAAAAAAATAAAAAGAACTTTGGAGAAAACTCCTCCTCCTTGATTGCTGCATGAGGTTCTTCTTTTATAGAGCTTGTTTAGGGCTTCCTCCTAGTCAAAGCTGGAGTCAATCGGGCTCAAAATCGTTCAGATATCGTGAAAAAATTTTCAGCCATCCGTTCAACATCATATACCTTAGTTTGCACCGAAAATCATGCGAAATCATCTCTTTTTTCTTTTTCGGACAAACAGAGTCCTAATTTGAGTGCGTGTGCTTCATTGAACTCCAAAAATCAAGCTCTTTTCATCTATAGATTTCTTTTTTACAAACATCCATAAAAAGTATTAATTCTTAATATATTTAAAGTATTTAATATTTATTTTAATGATTAAATTAAAATAATAAAAAAACTTATCAATGACTTTTTGATTTCATTCAGTATAAAATCATATGTGAAAAATAACACCAATTGATTCTCCTAATCTTTCCAACCACTATAAAATGCATTGTGCTCTTGATCTCTAAGCCTAATTACGGTAGGATTTGATTCCAGTCCTCCCATACAACCAGAGCAGAAGTTCCCTAATTCTATTATCGGGGCAAGGTCCGAGCTAATGCAGTCATTTCTTGCTTAATGCGCGCAAGTACTTTAGAATAAAAATAGCTGCTTTGTCAAGTTGTTGTACATTTTGCCTGGCTCACATGCCGCTCCTAGCTCGTTTACTTAACTAGAAATTAATTAAAAAGTCATATAATACGTATTTAACTTTAAAGATAAAAATACATTCTTTATAGAGCTGAGCCCGCTACCAGTTATTAGATCATATCATATTATTTTTTTTATTATTCTAGTACTACTAGTTAAGTACTAGGAAGTACTAACAGTTCGCAATTAGTACTAGATGTTACCCGACCTCATTAGATATCATGCGCCAACTAGTCCCAAACCATTTTTTTTTAATCCTTTTCTTGCCACCGAAGTCATCACCTTGGTCGACCATCGCCGAAGCCATCGCATTTTATCGACCGCCCGTTGGAGGGACGATAAATCTCGCGCCCACTCACGCTAGGGATCCCGCACAAGAAGCCAACTAGCTTTGTCGAGTGGGCTAAAGAATTAATTTATTTAGCTATTTTTTAATAAAATTCTTAATTATCATAAATAATATTAATTTTGATCCGGATCATAATGCATGTGGATTAGTAAATATTTAGATATGAACTCTTTTAAGGCTGATAATTGATCAATCATATCGTTTGTGGTTATAATTGAATTGATTGGATTTAAATTTGGGTTATTAAGAACTCATAGAGAGTATTTAATCTTATATCAATTTTGCACTGCATAAATTTTATGTACACCTAAATAATACTTTTTTGTTAGTTTATTTGGATGGTGCCCTGGGTTATTACATGGAAGCACTGTTAGTATGTACTCATCTCATAAAGGAGACTACATGCACAAACTCACTCCAGATTGATCATTTTTTTTCTTTTTTAAAAAAATCATAATATTGAGTAAAATAGTTACTTTAATGTTTACATTATAAGTTCAAATTTAATAACTCATAACACCATTGCTCTAAGTGTTAGATTAGGAATGAAGAACCTCCATTAGAATATGATATGACCATAATAAAATAAATTATTTAAGAAAAGTTTATTATTGGTTTTTAACAAATAGAAGATAAAACACATGAGAATATTAATTGCTCAATCAATTAGAAAATTAATTAGATGCTGACATTAATGATTTAGTTTTGAATCTTGTCTTCATAATTTTTTCAAATTTTCTTGTATATTAAATTATTTTATGATAATAAAAAGATTTTATACATATAAGTTGTAGGTTAGTTTAGAATGGAGCATGACAATTGCTCGACTCAAATGCAATCCATGGATAATACACATCAAGTCAAGTTGGGATCATAAAAAAAAAATGAATGTCTAATCTATCAATCCAGCTGATTTGATGCCAATCAAGATATACTATCAATTCTAACGGTTCGAATTTGAGTCCTAAACATATCGGTCCATCATTTAAGTCAAACATCTAATGATTATTTTATAATTAAAAATATAATAATTAATATTTAAATAAAAAATTAACAAAAAGTTATAACTAAATATGAATCTTTATTCAAAAATCTTTTATTTTAACCTAAAAAAGTGATAATTCTTAACAAATTGAGAATGTCAAAAATACTATTAGGTTGAAAATATTTTTATAATTGAGAATGTCAAAAATAAAAATTCAGTCAATATTTAAGTATCATGAAGTTAAAGTATGCGGGAGAAGATAGGATTTTTGGGATAAGTAGCAAGGGATTGAATAAATAAGATTCATTCATCATTTGAAAAGATATTTAAAGTAAATATTTTATATAATTTGAGTTTTTGGGTGGGTGCTTAATTTTTACCGACCTAATGTCAACCCGATATCACGTTAATGCATGAGTCCATATACAAAGAAAAAGCTTTTACTGTAGTTAAATATTTTTTTAAAATATTTTTATGAATATATTTTTTATATAGAAATACATTTTTTTGAAATTATCATTCAAAAAAGGTTACTTATTTTTATTTATTATTACATGCAAGAGACATGTATTGATCGAAAGAGATATCTTTTTTTTTACTTTTAATTTCTAACGTAAATATAATAATTTAACATAAACATAACAAATAATATATATTTTATTACCATTTTTAATTAATAATTAACATTATATATATTATATTCTATTTTATTATTCTTTTCGAAAGAGATAAGAATTGATGAATTAGAAATAATTAAAAAAAATAAAAAAAAATCTCAATTTATTTTCTTATGGAACATACATATCAACACATACGGTTACCATGTCAATAGGATTTGGACTTGCACTTATTCCGACACCAACAAAAAAAATATTCGTCGAGAAAATTGTTTTCCAAATTCTCTAGAAACGGATCGCATTCTAGATGGGTCACAACTCACAAGTCGATCCGATCTACGCATAGCCCTCCGAAATTTTTTTTAAAAAAAAACCGCGGCGGGAGCGTTGATCCCCGTCCCCGTCCTCAACCCCTATTCAGCTATTGACGCTCGTCGCTTCCATTAGCCTCCCATTAATTTTTTAAAGAAGATTCAAAACGAAACAAAATCGCAGTCATTTCATTGGATAACCCCTCTCTAAAGAGGAGGGAAGCTTCACTCGTTTCCTCCTCCCTCTCTCTCTATATATGATACCAAAGCTGAGAATGCCACAGCATCGATTCCATCACCTTCTCCTCTTCTGCTACTCTCGCCGCCCTCCGTCCTTTCCCTTCTCCTACTCCAATAAAACAATCCCACTTCTTTCCTTCTTTGGCTCACCGCTGCGATCGGATACAATGGCGGCCTACAGCACCGTCGCAGAGGCACCGAAGCTCCTCTTCCGCCAGCTCTTCGAGAAGGAGTCCTGTACCTACACCTATCTCCTCGCCGATGTTGGCCACCCCGACAAGCCCGCCGTGGTGAGGCCGCCGTCTTCGAATCTCTTTAGTCTCTTAATTCCTTCGCGCATTTGGTTTCTTTGCGACCACTCAGATGGAGTGGATCGATGTGTGGCTTCGATCCAAGTTATTATTAGTGTTTGATGATTTGTTTCTTGAGTTTGATTTTGCTGCGGCATGCGAATTTATGCATTTCTTGCTAGTAATTCACACCTCACCACGTCGTCAAGCTATGCATTTCGAGTAATGGTGGATGAATTCTCTTATGAATTGTAGGGGTGGAGGAGATATTTGCTTAACTATCGTTGGTTGTTTTTTTCTTCCCCTTCTTTTCTGATAGTTGGTTGACTGGACATCGAGATCTGACTCTTGTAAAAGAACTGGGCTTGAAACTCATCTATGCTATGAATACTCATGTCCATGCAGATCATGTCACTGGAACAGGCGTGATGAAGGTTAGTCATGTCTTCTTTCTCCATCCATTTAATTATTTGTTTGTTCAATAAATTGAATTATGCAATTTAATTATTTGTTTGTCAAATAAATTGAATTATGTATTTGTGATCAAATAAATTAAAGAAGATTCATGGGACCAAGTTCTTTATGTATAAACGGGAATTATTCCTTGCAGGGTAAGATGCCAGGTGTGAAGTCTGTCATTTCCAAAGCTAGCAACGCAAAAGCAGATCATGTAGTCAAACATGGTGATAAAATATATTTTGGCAATCTTTTTCTGGAGGTAGGGCCATTATTGGTTGTGATATATTCTCATTAATTGAGTGCAATACAAACTTGCTCATTTTCAATGTTTTCGGATGCTCATTGGACACTAATGCATCCTATGAAAGAGTTAACATCATCATATAGTTATAATCAAGAGGGATATATGGCCAGCATTGTACAAGCTTCTTGTTATTTCTTATTATGACTGTAAAACATTTACTTGAAAATACTGCTGGCTTTTTAAATGTTCTGACTGCATGCCTGCATACATGCTGATCCATTTTGTTCAACTGTGCAATAACTGAAATGCAAAGCAATGCATGAAATCCATATATGCATACATACATATATATATATATCCTTAAATCAAGTTCAATCTTCTTGAAGTGATTACACAAGTCTAAAGAAATGAAAGATATTGTTGCTATTATTTCAGTGTCTTGTTATTTTGATTTTATCATGTATCTTTTTTTTTCATATTCAAGAATTTAGTTATTAGATCTCTTCCAGCCAAAATGAAAAAAAAAAGGAGACAAAATTCTTGTCATCAGTCACCTTATTCACTGCTGTGGGATAATTTTTCTCTTTATATATATATATATATAAGTATTTTTGTTTGTTTATATTTAGGGCAAGTTGCTGAATACTCCCTCTCTCTCTCTCTCCATCCCCCTTCCCTTATTTAAGTTTGTCATGCCAGTTGCCAAGTTATTTGAGAAAGGTTTTGGTTTTTGATGATGATCTTTGTTAGAAGATATGCTTATGAATTCGCACAATTGGGAGAATATTTCATGAATGAATTTCAATCCAGCTAACTTTGGATTATATCATGTATCTTCACTACTTCATTTCTGGAACACTTTAAAATTTGCAGGTCCGTGCTACACCAGGTCACACCGTTGGCTGTGTTACTTATGTAACAGGAGATGGATCCAATCAGCCTCATCCCAGGATGGCTTTTACTGGTGATGCCTTGCTGATATGTGGCTGTGGAAGGACAGATTTTCAGGTATAATAATTGAATATCTTTCTTAGTTTCTGATACACTAAAAGTGCTTCTACTGTGCCTAGTAAGTAAAGGTCATCCAATGTTCACTATCAGAAGTTCTAACATACTCTGTACTATGGCAACTGTTCAAGGTAATTCTAGATTAAATAGATGAAATTATTAGTATATTTTTCAATATTGACAACAGAGTGTAGATTCAGGGAATTTGAAAACCCTTATGGTATGTTAAAGCCAGGTAGTATAACCCTGTGGAATCACCAATTCTCTCAATGCTAGATATTTTTGTGTGCTGCAAAGATTGGACCTTGATATGCAGCAAATTATTGGGTGAAATAGTCTGATGATTTTCATATATATATATATATATATATCTAGTCACCTCTGATCACAAAGTTAATATTTTAGATGCTAAATATGTGTTTGCCCATGAATCTCATTTCATTTTATTCCAATTACCCACCTGATCATCAAATCTCAGATTGGCATCCATGCTGGAGCATCTTTTGGGTCCATAGAATGGTCAAAAAGCATCAGTAGTCCAAGAATCTTTTTGTTTTATTTGGTTTAAAAATGTTGTAAGTCTGCAATGTGTTTTATAAATTGACACATTTTAGATAGAGAAGTGGCATGAACAGTACATGCTACAATAACTGTGATCTTTTAGGGGTCCTGGTAAGAGTCAAAAAGCTGATAATTAGCAGGACTTCAAGAACATTTTTCTTCCTACATTTTTGAGTCCTCAATGGCACAAAATAGGTATTTTTAGAGGATCAGTAACACCTATAAAGAGTCCAGAAAAAGCTATTGAAAAAAATATGGTGTGCTGAATTTTATGAAGGAACAGGGAAAACTCCTTCGGCAAGGTTTGTTCTCTTTTTTTCCTCTTCTTTTTATACTATATTATTCTTGTTCATTTATTGTTGACTGTTGATGTTGCTTAATTTTCTTATCAGATTTTGGCCAACAGATTCTATATCTCCATATTATGAGTTATATGATTAACATATCAATGTATTTATTCTAAGATCTATGTTGATTCCTCTCTTGGTGATTTGCTGCATTCTACAAGGTTCTATGCTCAATGTTTACTATATTTTGGTTCAAAATCTACAGCAGACCTTTAAACTAAGGTTTACATTCCTTATGCTCCTTTTTCTTACCAGCTCTTCACCCAAAAATCCAAAACAATTTTTTTTGGCCTAGCATTTGCTGATACTTTTACTTCCAGTCCTGTTCTCAGGAGTTTGGATAGCAAGAAATAAAACTACTTCACACCCTAAACTATCCTAACTCAAGTGTCCTCTCATGCAATTCTCTCCCCGCCCCCACAAGTGATCCTGCATCATATGCCCCTTGATCCACCTAACTACCTATCATAAAGCTCATCCTTCTGAAACCATCAGTCCAATGAGAACACTTTAAAGCATGAACAACTGTCGATCACATTCTAGAATTTCTATTCTGAGCCCTTGGCCTTTATGGGAGTCACAGTCATCTTATACTCAGTTTATTACTGTTAGCGATTGGAAGGGTTTGCAGGCACTTGTTTCAGTCTTAGTTTATGGAAAAGTCTCAAACCCCTCATTGTAGTGATCCTTCCCCAACCCCCTCTTTTACTTGCTCCCTGCTTGTTGTGAAGATGCATTGAACCGGCCATCCAATGATCAACAAATTACATCTATTCATAGAACTTCAAAATGACATCAGATCAACCTTCAGAATTTGACTACAGAAGGCCAAACACTTCTTTAAATTTCACCTGTAGATCTCAAACTTCTTGTCAAATAGGAAAGATCCTTTTACGCTGGTATGAAAAATCTTAGGAATATCCATATGTTCAGCATTTTTGAACTTAGCTGCATCTTTGGAGGATCTCAGGGTTCTCTTCGTCTCTTGGTTGGGCCTTCATCTATGCCAAATGGTGCATAAGATATTGGGACCCAATACCAAAGGCTGTCTTGGAGAAACTGGACTCCAGGAAAAAGCCAAAATTAATAAAACATCCCTCGACTTCCTCTTTTAACTTCCTTTTTCTTTACTTCTTATTCTTTTCTACATTCTTCTTTTTTTCTACATTTTCTTTTAGTGTGGAGGCCTTAGATCTCAGGTACTTTTCATTAGAAAGGGACAAGGCTTTTTAATACCAATTTCATTTGTAGTGTTGAGGAGCTAGAGCATCTTGTGTAGCTTCGTGCTGAGAGGTAACAGAGGACCAGCCTAATGCAAAGAAATTTACAGTGAATTGGATAAAAGTATGCTCCTAAGTTTGGATCTTGGAATTTGCTATCTGCACAATGTTTTAACAATTAGCTGCATGGCTTAAAAGCCTGATCACCTGGCTGCTGAGATCATGAGATCACAGGTTGGGGGCGGTAATTTTTTGAAGGAATTATGAGGGAATAGGATTTCCTCCATGAGCAAACTTTGTTAAAATCATGGAATTTACAAGAGAGAGAAAGAAATAGAAGAAAGAAGATTATAAAATCTTTTGTGGGAGCTTAACTATTTCTTGGGGCAGAGGTTGCCCCCATAGTGAAGGAGGCTATGGTCCTATGGAGGACCGTTGATTGAGAGGAGCTTTTCTTGAGCAAAATTCTCGAATTTCTCTCATTTTATAGATGCCACATGAATGATATGATCAATTGATCCCAGTATTTTCTAGCTACAGCTGGTACTTTCTTTCTTCTCCGTATCAACCGAAGTTTCAGAACATTAGAAGGCATCCTACTCAGTCCCACTGCATTGGCAAGTGACTCCAGGATTTGTCTTGAGAATAGACATCTGAACAAATAGGTGATTTGTTGGTTTTTGACTAGCTTATAGAGCACACAGCTGGATCTCATTGGCCATCCCTTCTTTGCAAGGTTGTCTCCTGTGTGTAGCTTGTTGCAAAAGACCAACTAGATAAATATTCTTTGTTTCTTCTTTTTTTTTTGGGTACTGAAGATAATGTTGATTTTTTGCATTTATGACAACTTTTTTGAACAATTCCTAAGGATGCCTTGTCTGGTTATTGTGGATATTGAATGATACTAATCTGAAGACTGAAACCAGATTCATGCGGTGATTTTTCAAATGTGAAAAATAGCAATTCTATCTTGCATCTGCACTATGCACTTGCTTCTGCTGCCAATGTTAATCCTTACTAACTTTACCTCGTATGTTTTCTGTAGGATACATTCAAAGGTATCATGGAAAGTGAGTGCTTATATGATTCTGGGCTGATATGAATTCATTGTTTTAGTTTTGAACTATTTTACCACCTATTTTCTTGAACCATAAGTTGAATGTTTTTTCCTTTTCTTGCCCAGATCTGAACTTGGCTTATCCAAAGATGACGGATGTATCAGTACCAGCAAATTTGGTTTGCGGTCTGCAAGATCTGAGTGCAAAGGTCTAATAAGCATCATTCAGACAAACCTAGCAGGTGTTACTTTGCCAGTACCATATGATAAAGGGGGAAGTGATTGCACGTACATAAATAATTTGGATAAGTGTTGTTTGGGTGCAGATCGTTGCTGATAGGATGCCATCCTATCTGCATAACCTTTCCTTATTTGAGAATAAATGCTGCAACGCCTTGTTCCTACTGTAGACAGCACTCTAATGTCTGTCAGTCTTCTATTATCTCCATGCTGGATGTAAGCTCTGAACTTTTTCATGTAGAAATAATGGACACCCACGCAGCAGAAAATGCAAATTTGTCCCTTCAAGTTTGCTTTTATGTTCAGTACCCTGTGACAGCTATTCTTATTACTTGTTAGTTGCAATTGTGAGCACATGAGCAGAACATTAAGTTTCACTCATCATTGACTCATCGAGGAAATCTTTGTACGAGCTGAACAGATGGTTACTGAGCTGTGTTGCAGAATATGAAATGCTATTCGATGGGTCCAATCCTAATTTACCCCATGAATAGAAACAATCCTAATTCAGGGCAGAGAGCCTATAGTGGTGCTCAACAGGGAAAAAAAAAAAAGAAAGGGCATGAGAATATAACATTTGTTTAGAAGGAATTATCTTATAATTTTTTTTATTATTTAAGGATCATGATAAATCAAACATATGTTGATAGCTTAAACAAATAAATATTATTGTATCAACCATCACTTGAACTGGAGGGTAAAAATGATTACAGTAGGTATGAATCAATTGATTTAATTTCAGATATATTCTTCATTCATGTGCTGGCTGAGCGTAAACACACCATTCAATACCTTACCTTTCACGCTAGTAGGAAAAGAAAAAAGATAGGAGAACCCAACAAAAATAATTGAAAGTACCTACAGTCCCCCCCATTGACGAATTAAGCAGCAGCAGGAAGAGACTACTTGTGCAAAAAATGCAACCAGGAATTGAGGATGCATGGGTGGTTCAGTGCACAACGAGCACTGCAGCTCCCTATAAAGCCATTAGATTAGAAGATATAGCTGCCAGGGAGCTTGGCTCATAGCCGTGCACCCTAAAGCGATAGATGCACGTATGACCTGAACTCCCATGGTTGGAGGTGAAGTCTAGTCGCACTTTGTTGACCACCACACCCAACTCATGAGCTGTCTCAACGTTGAAGGTCTGCACATTGCTCTTCTCTAGGTCATAAGAGAACTCACTCAAGCGGTACACCTTGGATTGGCTGGATGGGTCATCATCATCATCTGATTCAAACCAAGCAGAGACTCGACAATCCTTGGGGGCACTGCTCCTATCATAAGCCACGCTCTGCGCAAATACCATATAAAAGAGGCATCAGCGTAATTAGGCGTTATATGAATTAATAGGAAAGAAAAAGTTAAAAGAAACAAGCGCTAAGTTCCAAATGCCTCAAAATATAGCTATAAAGGAAAAATGAAAAGAACAATTGAAGCAAAAACTTACCTTAGATACATGCTCCAATGTGACAGCCTCAGGTATAATCCCTGTTCTAAGCCTAATCTCAACAAACCCACTACTTCCTTGCAAGGCAAAACATTGGCCAGGCTCCCCATAACTTGGCTCCAGCATTTTGTGAGCACTAGGGTGAACTCCATTTCCATTATAAAAGGACGAAGCCAACTGTTCACTTCTGAAAACCATGAGGCTCTGAATGACTGACCACCCTGGCCCCACCAGAAGCTAAAGCATAATCAACCCTTCCAAGTCCATCGGCTGCATGCCTTTCAATCTCTTTCTTAACAAGATCCCTAGCAAAAGACATAATTTGGTCCAAATGAACATCACTATCACTACCATCTAGTTTTCTAGCAAGCTCATCCCGAAATATTTCAAATTCTTCCTTTGAAAGCAGACCCATGTCCTTGAATTCAGTCAAAGACTTCTCTAAACCATCAGTCTTAACTTCCAACTTCTTCAACTCCTTTTCCAACATTGCTACTTTCTCTTCAATTTGCTTTCTAAGTTCCCTTGCTTGGGATCCATCAGTCTTAACTTTCAACTTTTTCAACTCCTTCTCCAACATTGCTACTTTCTCTTCAATTTGCTTTTTAAGTTCCCTTGCTTGGGATCCATCAGTCTTAACTTCCAACTTCTTCAACTCCTTCTCCAACATTGCTACTTTCTCTTCAATTTGCTTTCTAAATTCCCTTGCTTGGATCCATCAGTCTTAACTTCCAACTTCTTCAACTCCTTCTCCAACATTGCTACTTTCTCTTCAATTTGCTTTCTAAGTTCCCTTGCCATGATCCCAAGCTCATTTCCATCTTTCTGATCTACGGCTTCTATCTGAACTTGCAACATGTTAGCTATTTTCTTTAAAGATGCCTCAATTTCAGAAAGCTGACCCTCATAATCCAAAGCAAGAAATGGTGAGTTAGTATTGTCTCCAATACTACCAGCCAATCTCCAAACTGTCTGCCCCAGCCATAAAAGAGCTGCTAGAAGCAGACAAATTTTGGTTAGAATGCTAAGAACAGTTTGCACTTTGCTTTTCGCCACTTCGGAATAGCTCTTTTATGCCGTGGTGAAATGGTGGAGGATATTTTCTTCAGCCGTGACAAGTCTTTAGATCTCTCAATAACATATTCTTCCTTATTTGTATGGCTTAGATCCTTCCCATTAACAATCATGTTATCCTCATTAACTCCTCCTTCAGTAAGCACATAAAGCCTTGATTTCTTCTCTTCAACTGCCACGGTTCTTCTCCTAGCAGCAGGATTTGCTTCCATTGCAGCAATGATGGAAGCAGACATAAGAAGTAATCTAAAAAGATGAAAATAATAAATAAAGATTTTGAGAAAAAAAAAGACTGAATATCTCTCATAGCTAAAGCTAAAGAAGCAATGAATTAAATTAAAGGGAAAAAAAATAACTAATAACAAATTTAACCGTCCGTAAAACTAAAATATATACATTTCCTAAGAAAAAAAAATTTACAACAAAAACTCCTTTAGAAAAAGTTCAATCAACCAACAAACAAAATGTTAAGCTATAAAATCTGCAAATAAAACCAGAAAACTAAAAAAATGGCTCATAATTTTTTTCTTAAATCTAGGAGCTTGTCCTCTCAATAAATATTTCTTTAAATTTGTTTACGATATGGATCAAACTTTCTATCATTAAAAAAATGCATGCATGTCAAAAGAATTGAACGAATCCGATGGTGGCCACCAAAACACACCGATGCATCTTTTCCTAGTTTTTCATTTTTTTTTCAACCATTATTAAAGTGCATCTCCCAGAGGTACATTATTGCTATACATACATAATAAACGCATCACATAGTTAACTAATAAATTAAAGAAACTTGATATAATAAACTAAAATCTGATAGTTTATCCGTGTCTCTCCTTTTTTTAGCGTTGAGGTACCAAAGAGCTCACGGGGAGTTGGATGGAAGCCACCAGACCGAGAAGCCCAAATGGTAGCGTCGTTTTCTTTGTTTGTGGGGCCACCTGGAGATCCAAATTTTATTCTATATGTTGACCTAATTGATGATTTTGATGATTAACAAAACTANTGGCTGGATGGGTCATCATCATCTGATTCAAACCAACCAGAGACTCGACAATCCTTGGGGGCACTGCTCCTGTCATAAGCCACGCTCTGTGCAAATACCATATAAAAAGAGGCATCAGCGGTAATTAGGCATTATATGAATTAATAGGAAAGAAAAAGTTAAAAGAAACAAGCGCTAAGTTCCAAATGCCTCAAAATATAGCTATAAAGGAAAAATGAAAAGAACAATTGAAGCAAAAACTTACCTTAGATACATGCTCCAATGTGACAGCCTCAGGTATAATCCCTGTTCTGAGCCTAATCTCAACAAACCCACTACTTCCTTGCAAGGCAAAACATTGGCCAGGCTCCCCATAACTTGGCTCCAGCATTTTGTGAGCACTAGGGTGAACTCCATTTCCAATTATAAAAGGACGAAGCCAACTGTTCACTTCCTGAAAACCATGAGGCTTTGAATGACTGACCACCCTGGCCCCACCAGAAGCTAAAGCATAATCAACCCTTCCAAGTCCATCGGCTGCATGCCTTTCAATCTCTTTCTTAACAAGATCCCTAGCAAAAGACATAATTTGATCCAAATGAACATCAGTATCACTATCATCTAGTTTTCTAGCAAGCTCATCCCGAAATATTTCAAATTCTTCCTTTGAAAGCAGACCCATGTCCTTGAATTCAGTCAAAGACTTCTCTAAACCATCAGTCTTAACTTCCAACTTCTTCAACTCCTTTTCCAACATTGCTACTTTCTCTTCAATTTGCTTTCTAAGTTCCCTTACTTGGGATCCATCAGTCTTAACTTTCAACTTTTTCAACTCCTTTTCCAATATTGCTACTTTCTCTTCAATTTGCTTTTTAAGTTCCCTTACTTGGGATCCATCAGTCTCAACTTCCAACTTCTTCAACTCCTTCTCCAACATTGCTACTTTCTCTTCAATTTGCTTTCTAAATTCCATTGCTTGGGATCCATCAGTCTTAACTTCCAACTTCTTCAACTTCTTCTCCAACATTGCTACTTTCTCTTCAATTTGCTTTCTAAGTTCCCTTGCCATGATCCCAAGCTCATTTCCAACTTTTCGATCTACGGCTTCTATCTGAACTTGCAACATGTTAGCTATTTTCTTTAAAGATGCATCAATTTCAGAATGCTGACCCTCATAATCCAAAGCAAGAAATGATGAGTTAGTATTGTCTCCAATCCTACCAGCCAATCTCCAAAATGTCTGCCCCAGCCATAAAAGAGCTGCTAGAAGCAGACAAATTTTGGTTAGAATGCTAAGAACAGTTTGCAACTTTGCTTTTCGCTGGCTTAGATCCTTCCCATTAACAATCATATTATCCTCATTAACTCCTCCTTCAGTAAGCACATAAAGCCTTGATTTCTTCTCTTCAACTGCCACTGTTCTTCTCCTAGCAGCAGGATTTGCTTCCATTGCAGCAATGATGGAAGCAGACATAAGAAGTAATCTAAGAAAGATGAAAATAATAAATAAAGATTTTGAGAAAAAAAGGCTGAATATCTCTCATAGCTAAAGCTAAAGAAGCAATGAATTAAATTAAAGGAAAAAAAGAAATAACTAATAACAAATTCAACCGTAAAACTAAAATATATACATTTCCTAAAAAAAAAAATTTGCAACAAAAACTCCTTTAGAAAAAGTTCAATCAACCAACAAACAAAATGTTAAGCTATAAAATCTGCAAATAAAACCAGAAAACTAAAAAAATGGCTCATAATTTTTTCTTAAATCTAGGAGCTTGTCCTCTAAATAAATATTTCTTTAAATTTGTTGCCACCAAAACTCACCTATGCATCTTTTCCTAGTTTTTTATTTTTTTTCAACCATTATTAAAGTGCATCTCCTAGAGGTACATTATTGATATACATACATAATAAACGTATCACATAGTTAACTAATAAATTAAAGAAACTTGATATAATAAACTAAAATCTGATAGTTTATCCGTGTCTCTCCTTTTTCTAGCTTTGAGGTACCAAAGAGCTCACGGGGAGTTGGATGGAAGCCACCAGACCGAGACGCCAAAATGGTAGCGTCGTTTTCTTTGTTCGTGGGGCCACCTGGAGATCCGAATTTTATTCTATCCATATAGGAAATAAACGTGAGAAAGGTTTAAAAAATCCTATCTTTAATTTATTAGTTAATCCGTGTCTCTTTTGCACCTGAGTCTAAAATTTAAACACAATCAAACAAATAGAAATAACTCGGGATATGATCTTTCATATACTGAGCGTGCTAAAAATGCCCCAGAGCAAAGAACGACTTCCCCGTGAAATAAAGACATCAAAATACAACAGCCCATTGTAAATTACATCAACGTAGTAACAAACACGTGGGTGAGCAATTGCTAAGAATTATAATTAAATTCTAGGTGCTACAAATCATACATTGGCATCCGATGAAAGCACAGTCCCCACAGACTCAGGCAGACCAATATAAAGAATTGATCAACAAACAGATAGATAAAAAAAAAATCTCATCCGATCCTTACATCGCTGCAAATGACTACATTAAAAGCACTGATAACAAATTTTTTTCAAGATTTTAAAAGAAACTCCTTAAAAAAAACACTAATAATAAATTTTTTTCTCAAGATTCTAAAACAATCCTTCTTAAAAAAAAAAAGCGCGTAGGTGTGAGGAGATCGCCACGGGCTTGGTCGCGCTCCGCTTGATCTAGGCGTACGGGTGTGAAGACCGCAGGCTCCGCGTGGTCGCCGAGGAGATCAAGCGCCAAGGCGAGAGCGGTTTGGACTTCGGATTTGTTTTGCGAGGGGAAAGCAACGCGGAAGAATTTATAAGGGGGCCGCCGATTCCTTCGTTTCCGAGTTCCAAAGTGATTGTCTTTTCCTTTTTTTTTAAGAGAATCGTTTCCGAGTTCTAAGGGATTGCGTTTTCTTTTTTTTAGGAGAATCGTTTTCTAGTTCTAAAGGGATTGCGTTTTCCTTTTTTTAGGAGAATCGTTTCCGAGTTCTAAAGGGACTGCGTTTTCCTTGGAGAATCGTTTCCAAGTTCTGAAGGTATTGCGTTTTCCTTTTTTTATAAGAGGGATGCCCACACGTGGTCTTTTATTATATTTATGCCAGTCTCTCCGTCTCCTGTTTGGATTAGGATTACTGCATTAATTTATAGTATATAATTAATATATATATAATATATAATATAATATATATAAATTTATATTTTATATGGATGTTCGCATTCAACATATATAGAAGCTTGGTGACCTTCCTTTTAAAGTTTTTTTTCCTTCTTATTTTATTAAATGCCTCTTAACCTTCATAAATTTTTTTTTTCTTTCTTATTTTTGTGGAAGCCCGAGTATGCCTTATTAATAAAACCCTTATTTAGAAATAAGGTTTAAATCTTGTGGGATATCAATCTCCTTATTTTTCTCTTAAACAAAGGTTTCAATCTCTTTTTATCAAAAAAAAAAAAAAAAAAAAAAGAAAGAAGAAAATTAAATGCTCGAAGGATAATAGGATTCCTATTTTTTTAATAAAGGGAGAAGATAAAGATGAGTTTATACATCAAAATTTTAAATATTACTTGAAACTATTTACGTGACCATAAAGTCTTCCATGCATGCACTCATCTTGCACATGCCCTTGGAGTGATGAATCAATAATGATTTGTTCCTTCCTATAAACGTAAATGCTCCAAGAAGCTTTCCTTTTAATTATTTTTAAAGATATATTTTTCTCATATTAATATCGGGAGGGTAGCCTCTCAAGCACCGAAAGTAGTAGTTAGCCACCAAGGGGGTGCCACGGATCTCTGGTGGCCATAGAGTTGGTTCTCTTATTTTTAAGGATCTCTAATCCTTTGTATGTAGATCTTCGCACAATCTTTAAGGGTTTCACACTCTTCGCAAAAATCTATACAAGCAACAATAACAAAATATTAATCTAAAATTATTTAATTATTTTTTCATGTTATTTGATTTAAAAATATATTTGAATTACAACTAATTATTTTTAATATATTTTTTAATATATTTTTTTCTATATATACCGGACCATTTATTTACATTGATGTATTTATAGGTTTACATTAAAAAAATTAGATTTACATTACATTTATCTCTATATTTTTACAATAACTTTATTTTTTCTTTAATTAAAATATATTTATCTTAACTTTCTTATTTTAACTATATTATTATATATATAATTTTTAATTATCAATATTTTCTATCTACATCTAAGGTAGTGTTTGAAATAGGGGATAAGGTGGGATATCCCCTCTTATTCCCAAAAGCCATAACTATAAGGGATAGCTGGGAATAAAGTTAATCAAAGGGATAATCCATGGATATCCCCTCAATTTATTTTTAGAAAATGCATGAATAGCTGGTTATCTCTCTAAATAAGAGTAAAAAAAAAAGTTATTCTATGGATTTACCTTTTTGCATTTGATATAATCAATGGGATAGCCAAGGATATTTCTAGGGATAGCCAGGGGACAAACTCTTTCCCGTACACTTATCCATGGATAATATTTTTTCTATCAAACACTACCTAAAGGTAGAAGAGAAAAGAAATTAACCAAAAAAAGGGTTTATCACGTATAGCCACCCAACTCTTCTATTGATATATTAATGCTATTTAATAATAAAAAAATTGCAAGCTTTATTCAATTACACGTTCCATTTCTGAACTTTACGTGGCCGAATACGATTAAAAGCAAAGTTTTACAAATTCAACCCAAACAAAAGAAATAAATATTTTCTTTCCATGCATGATGAATTGCTTTCAAGAATTATTAATTTTTTTTTTTTGTTCTTCATGCCCATGTTTCAAATAGAGTTAATTAAAGTTTCATTATAAAATGTTGCCACGGAAATCCATTCTCTGACTCAGGTGCACTTCTGGCTCCTGATCCAGGCATCGATCTTGTCGCCTCAGGGTGGAACCTGCAAGATAGTCCACAAGCAGAGGGTGCTATGGGGGTTGCCCTCTGTGGAGGATCCTCCGATGCCCAAGTTAGTGGAGATTCACAGCAAGCAGATGTGAGGAGAAGACTCTCACAGAGAATGTTCCTCAGGGCTCTTGGGAGAGCTCTAATGGAATATGAGATTCAGTGGGTAAAAATGAATGCGTAAGAGGTTGCCTTAGAATTTGTGCACATACATGAGAGGTTGGATGCTGTGGTATTTATAGGCGATCACCTGATTCCTTGGGCGTGCCCTGGATGGGGTCTAAAAACTATTAGGATTCGAGATGGATTCGAATCAAGTTTGTTATGAGGCCAGTAGGATCCATATCTTGTCAGTTGGATATCGACGGCTTGGAGAGCTAGTTGATGCTTTGAGGTTCAATGATCACACAGACATAAGCCACTCTTACGGGTCCTAGGCCACTTCTGGGCATGATTCGCCGCTTGGAATCTTATTCAGTTATAGTGAATTTGAACTCTCCTGCGTTGAATTCGCAGAGATATTTTGAATGCTGTGTTTGGCCAGAATGAGGAATAACCTACTTTTGAGGCATGGAATGGGTCGGCTCCAATGGCCGAGGCACGGTCGGCTCGGATGGCCGAGGAATGGCTCGGCTTAGATTGCCGAGGTATGAGGATAGCTCGGGTTACCGAGGAATGGTTCGGCTTAGATGGCCGAGGTATGAGGATAGCTCGGATTACCGAGGAATGGCGTATAGCTCGGGTTGTCGGGGTGACCCGACTTTGTCAAAAGTGATTCGGCTTCGTCGCTTGGATGTCACGCTAACTGACTGACAGGGTGTTTGGATTTGGCATAACCCAATCATCGATGTGGGCGGTTAATAATGCAATGATGATTTTACCCCTCATCACATGCCCCCACTCCCTAATCCAAAGAGTAAGTTCGGATATAGGGTGTAGAATTCTGGAGAAATCTCATTTGGGGGATCAAAAAGGCGGGCAATGATAATCTTGTAAATGATGGGCCACTGTTTCGTCATCATTTTTTACCGTAGCTCGAGAAGGAAACGTCTCATTTTCAACAAGCCGCGATAGCGAAAGTTCCACGTGGTGGGACTCCTTTATTTTTGGTGCCCGTATCCGGGGTTTTGGCATCTAGGGCTTTCTCTCTGAAGCGCTTATTTAAAGAGGGCTGGGATGATGCTCCTTCTGCAACACGCCCTTTGTCCCTATCATAGAGATTTTCTGCTCTTTCTCTAAGCTCTGTTCATTTGTTCGTGTTCTGTTCCTTATTCCATCAATATGAAGGGCCCAAATGACATTGCCTTAGAGGTCACCCTCGAGGATCTGGATAGAATCCGTCGGCTTTACAGGGTTCATGGGGACATAGTCTTACGGGTGCCAAGGGCTGAACATAGAGTTTCGACTGAGTTAAGTCATGGAGTTTTCTTCTACAAGGAGAGCCTTAGAGCAGGTCTCTGATTTCCTCTTCACTCATTGGTACAGGAGGTGATGAGGTTTTACAATATATGTCCAACAATGGTAGCACCGAATAGCTGGCGCAATCTCATTGGGTTCATCTCGTTGTGCAGCCGCGTTGGGGTGACCACAGCCCTCCCCATGTTCCAAGTTTGCCATAATCTTTTCTGGGAGGGGCTTCGAGTGGCCGTATATTGGCCCTCGGAAGTCATTCAAGATGATTACCGACAACCCATCTTCGATAAAGGAGTGGAACCCCCAATTTTTTATTATCGAAGGGAATATCGATTCAGATTTTCTGAGGGGATGGGCGAGTTATGTGAAGGATCCAGAGGCACACCCGAAGTTGAGTGAGCAGGAGAAGAGAGATATGATGACCCTTCACAACGGTCCGGAGGTATCAGCTAGCACTCTGTTGGTGGAGGATGCCCTCTTCGCCATCAGGCTTAGCTCTATCGACCCTCAAGGTAAGTGTACCTTTCCTCTTTGGTTACGATGGCCGATGTGTTTGGGTATTTCTATTCGATTGAACCATTTAGTGTGTTTTTAGCTGAGAGGTTGGCGTTTGTGGGCTAGATGAAGAAGGAGCTAGGCAGTCACCGATCGGTCCAGCGATCCTCCTGCTGGAGGTTTTTCAGTCACCAGCGGTGAGGAGTTCACCGCATATGGAAGAGATCCCTACTCAGGTGAAGGGGTCAGGAGAGGCAGTGGCGGCTGCTGAAGCTCAAGCGGAGTTGCCTGTTGAAAGGCTGGTGGAGGTCATGGTGTCTCCCGCTGAGGATTCCTCTTCCGCGGTCCTTGGGGATGTCGTGGAAGAGGTTAAAGTTCGGGTGGAGTTTGTCGGAGGCGAAGCATCAGTAGGAGATGAAGAAGAAGAAGAAGAGTTACTACTGAATGAAGGGGATGTCCGAGCTGAGATTCCCTCGGTCGAGGCTGAAGCATTAGAGGCCTTGTACGTTAGAGTTCTGACAAAGGAAGCTGAGCGGATGGTTCCTTGGGCCAGAGTTCCTCAAGCCAGTCCTTCGGCTATGAGCACTCTTGTCCATAGCCCGAAGGTGGATGATATGCTCACTGCCTTGATGAGGTCTGTTTTGCGCGCGGGGGGAGTTCCTCGACGGACAAGCCTATCGCCGAGGATATAGAGGCGGTTTTCGGTCGGCTTGGGGCACCGAAGGATGTTTTTCTTCTCTCCGAAATCAATAACACTACACTCATGATGATGGCTTCAAACTACATCTCCCGGGTAAGTTATTGTACTAAGGTTGTAATCCTTGATAAGTCGGCCGGGCCGTGGTTTCTTACTTGTGTTTTTCTTGCAGAATGCCTTGGTCACAAGGGTGCTGAATTGGCGCTTAAATTTGGCCACTAGGGCTTGCGCTCAGGCCAGAAAGGAAGCGGCCGACCTTCGGGCGTGGGTGGATTCAACCAGTCGGCTTTCTAGTGCCTTGGATTCCACTAGGGCGGATTTCGAGAGGGTGAGCGAGTCTCACCGACTTGCAGCCGAAAGGGCCTCTCAGCTCAAAGCCCAAGTTAAAGAGCTTCAGGGTTTCCACGAACAATCGGACAAGGCTTGCCTGGAGTTATCCTAAATTAAGGCAAAGCATGACGACGAGATTAAGACCATGCAGCAGTATTTCGACAAAAGGTGGAACCAGCTGAGGGCTAGTCACTCCGAGGATAAAAGTAATTGGAGCAGGAGGCTTGAGAAGGAGGAACGCAAGTGTCGGCGGCAGCGAGATCAGCTTGCCGATCTGAATAAGGAATTCGCTGATATGGAGAATCGGTTAAAGTGGCAACATGAGCATATTGCTAGGCTCACCAATGATCTTGATCAGTCTCGGCGAGAAGTTGGGGACAAGCAGTCCCGAATTAATGACCTCAAGGAGGGTCTTCATCAAAATACGATGGCCAAATTGAAGGCCCTGGAAAGGGTTGAAGAGCTGAGTAATAAAATGGCTCGGCAGGAGGAAGAGGTATAGTGTCTCCCCACTTATTTGCTTTCGGTACTTTTCTTTTGTGCGTGGGCTCAAGCGTTCCAATGTTTTGCAGATGGCCAAGGTCGAGCTCGAGGCACAGAGCAGTTTAAAGCTCTAAAGGCAGAATTGGCCGCGAGTCGCTAGATGAATCTTGAACTCAGGAACCAGTTATCCGAAGCTAATAAGCAGATTACCTCGGCTATGGAGTACAAAGGCTCTATGCAATTTTCTAAGGAGTGGAGGGAGGCCTATGCTGATGCATTCCGATTCACCGAGGAGGAAACTCGGGCGAAAATCTCTCGGGTATATCCCGAGTTGGATTTATCTTTTTTGAAGGCCGAGCTATTTGATGCTTCACCCCGGGAGCCGAAGAAGCCGAGTATGAGGATATCTCGGACGTCGATCTTGACGCCATCCTGGGCCCTAACGAGGTCGCGGCTCCTGATGAATGCCCTCAGCTTGCTGCCGAAGAACCAACAACATTTGAAGTGGGTGAAGCAAGTCAAGTCCTCCTGGACGTTACCGAGGAGGCACCTGGGACTAACCCAAACCCTGATTCTTAAGGGTTGCTTATATATTTTTGCCTCTTAGATTTGTAATCTGGCTGAAACTTTTTTAATGAATAGATCTGTTGTCTCCACTTGTTTGTCTTTTTTGGACGATCTTTTTGTCACAAGTTTTTTCTAACGGCGAACGAATCATAATCCACTCGTGTTCTTAGGTCAGTTTATTCTTTTCGAATCGAATCATCTTATTTATTCGAAGCTAAACCGATTTGCTTTGCTGACGTAAGACAACGACGAGGTAAGTTCTGAAAACCCTTGCGATGATTTTTCTTTTGATGAATTATTTGAATCCTTCAATGAACTTATAGATGATTTTAAGATTTTGAAAAAGAAATATAAATCTCTGAAAACTGAAAACATAAACTTAATTAAAGAGAAAAATGAAGTGATGCTTGCAATTAAAGATAAAAAGGAAATATTTCTTAAAGAAAAGGATGATTTTACTCATGAAATTAATATACTAAGATCTGAAAACGAAAATCTAATAAAAGATTTGAAAAAGCAAATACAAACTCTATCTTTGGGAAATGAACAGCATATTGTAGAAAATAAATTTCTAAAGAAAGAACTTAAAAAATATAAAGATATTGTAGATAAATTTACCTTAAGTTCTACTAAACTAAACATGATTTTAGATAGTCAAAAAGCAATTTTTGATAAGGCCGGATTAGGATATAATACACTTAGAAAACAAAAATCTTTGAAAAACATTTTTTTACGTGATAGCCATAGTAACATCTCTTATTTTAAATGCAATTTAAAAGGGCATAAATCATTTGAATGTAATTTACAAAAACCAAATAAGAATTTAAATTTTAAAGGGAAGAAAATATGGGTTCCAAAAGGAACAATATTTGTTGCTACTAACCATGAAGGACACAAGAAAGCTTGGGTACCTAAACATAAAGTTTAATTTTATTGCAGGAATGTCTTGTGGCCAAGAGATCAAAGAGAAAGTGGTATCTTGATAGTGGCTGCTCAAGACATATGACGGGTGACAAAGAAAAATTCATCACCCTTAAGAAAAGAAAGAAGGAGTTGTTACGTTCGATGATAATGGTAAAGGTCAGATTATGGGCCTTGGTAAAATCCGTATAACTCCATCCACTTTATAGATAATGTACTTTATGTTGATGGTTTGAAGCATAACTTAATTAGTATAAGCCAATTGTGCGATAAAGATTTTAAAGTATCATTTGAAACCTCTCTCTGCACATTATCTAATTACATTGATAATAGCATTGTATTTACTGGTTATAGACATGGCAATGTTTTCCAAATTCTCTAGAAACGGATCGCATTCTAGATGGGTCACAACTCACAAGTCGATCCGATCTACGCATAGCCCTCCAAAATTTTTTTACAAAAAAAAACCGCGGCGGGAGCGTTGATCCCCGTCCCCGTCCTCAACCCCTATTCAGCTATTGACGCTCGTCGCTTCCATTAACCTCCTATTAATTTTTTAAAGAAGATTCAAAACGAAACAAAATCGCAGTCATTTCATTGGATAACCCCTCTCTAAAGAGGAGGGAAGCTTCACTCGTTTCCTCCTCCCTCTCTCTCTATATATGATACCAAAGCTGAGAATGCCACAACATCGATTCCATCACCTTCTCCTCTTCTGCTACTCTCGCCGCCCTCCGTCCTTTCCCTTCTCCTACTCCAATAAAACAATCCCACTTCTTTCCTTCTTTGGCTCACCGCTGCGATCGGATACAATGGCGGCCTACAGCACCGTCGCAGAGGCACCGAAGCTCCTCTTCCGCCAGCTCTTCGAGAAGGAGTCCTATACCTACACCTATCTCCTCGCTGATGTTGGCCACCCCGACAAGCCCGCCGTGGTGAGGCCGCCGTCTTTGAGACTCTTTAGTCTCTTAATTCCTTCGTGCATTTGGTTTCTTTGCGACCAGTCAGATGGAGTGGATCGATGTGTGGCTTCGATCCAAGTTATTATTAGTGTTTGATGATTTGTTTCTTGAGTTTGATTTTGCCGCGGCATGCGAATTTATGCATTTCTTGCTAGTAATTCACACCTCACCACGTCGTCAAGCTATGCATTTTGAGTAATGGTGGATGAATTCTCTTATGAATTGTAGGGGTGGAGGAGATATTTGCTTAACTATCGTTGGTTGTTTTTTTCTTCCCCTTCTTTTTCTGATAGTTGGTTGACCCGGTGGACAAAACAGTGGATCGAGATCTGACTCTTGTAAAAGAACTGGGCTTGAAACTCATCTATGCTATGAATACTCATGTCCATGCAAATCATGTCACTGGAACAGGCGTGATGAAGGTTAGTCATGTCTTCTTTCTCCATCCATTTAATTATTTGTTTGTCCAATAAATTGAATTATGAAATTTAATTATTTGTTTGTCAAATAAATCGAATTATGTATTTGTGATCAAATAAATTAAAGAAGATTCATGGGACCAAGTTCTTTATGTATAAACGGGAATTATCCTTGCAGGGTAAGATGCCAGGTGTGAAGTCTGTCATTTCCAAAGCTAGCAACGCAAAAGCAGATTATGTAGTCAAACATGGTGATAAAATATATTTTGGCAATTTTTTTCTGGAGGTAGGGCCATTATTGGTTGTGATATATTCTTATTAATTGAGTGCAATACAAACTTGCTCATTTTCAATGTTTTCGGATGCTCATTGGACACTAATGCATCCTATGAAAGAGTTAACATCATCATATAGCTATAATCAAGAGGGATATATGGCCAGCATTGTTCATGTACAAGCTTCTTGTTATTTCTTATTATGACTGTAAAACATTTACTTGAAAATACTGCTGGCTTTTTAAATGTTCTGACTACATGCCTGCATATATGCTGATCCATTTTGTTCAACTGTGCAATAACTGAAATGCAAAGCAATGCATGAAATCCATATATATATATATATTTGAGGCCTTAAATCAAGTTGATCAATCTTCTTGAAGTGATTACAAAAGTCTAAAGAAATGAAAGATATTGTTGCTATTATTTCAGTGTCTTGTTATTTTGATTTTATCATGTATCTTTTTTTTTCATATTCAAGAATTTAGTTATTAGATCTCTTCCAGCCAAAATGAAAAAAAAAAGGAGACAAAATTCTTGTCATCAGTCACCTTATTCACTGCTGTGGGATAATTTTTCTCTTATATATATATATATATATATATATATATATATATATATATAAGTATTTTTGTTTGTTTATATTTAGGGCAAGTTGCTGAATACTCCCTCTCTCTCTCTCTCCATCCCCCTTCCCTTATTTAAGTTTGTCATGCCAGTTGCCAAGTCATTTGAGAAAGGTTTTGGTTTTGATGATGATCTTTGTTAGAAGATATGCTTATGAATTCGCACAATTGGGAGAATATTTCATGAATGAATTTCAATCCAGCTAACTTTGGATTATATCATGTATCTTCACTACTTCATTTCTGGAACACTTTAAAATTTGCAGGTCCGTGCTACACCAGGTCACACCGTTGGCTGCGTTACTTATGTAACAGGAGATGGATCCAATCAGCCTCATCCCAGGATGGCTTTTACTGGTGATGCCTTGCTGATACGTGGCTGTGGAAGGACAGATTTTCAGGTATAATAATTGAATATCTTTCTTAGTTTCTGATACACTAAAAGTGCTTCTACTGTGCCTACCGTAAATCAACTTGTAAAGGTCATCCAATGTTCACTATCAGAAGTTCTAACATACTCTGTACTATGGCAACTGTTCAAGGTAATTCTAGATTGAATAGATGAAATTATCAATATATTTCTCAATATTGACAACAGAGTGTAGATTCAGGGAATTTGAAAACCCTTATGTTATGTTAAAGCTAGGTAGTATAACCCTGTGGAATCACCAATTCTCTCAATGCTAGATATTTTTGAGTGCCGCAAAGATTGGACCTTGATATGCAGCAAATTATTGGGTGAAATAGTCTGATGAATTTCATATATATATTCTAGTCACCTCTGATCACAAAATTAATATTTTAGATGCTAAATATGTGTTTTCCCATGAATCTCATTTCATTTTATTCCAATTACCCACCTGATCATCAAATCTCAGATTGGCATCCTGATGCTGGAGCATCTTTTGGGTCCATAGAATGGTCAAAAAGCATAGTAGTCCAAGAATCTTTTTGTTTTATTTGGTTTAAAAATGCTGCAAGTCTGCAATGTGTTTTATAAATTGACACATTTTAGATAGAGAAGTGGCATGAACAGTACATGCTACAATAACTGTGATCTTTTAGGGGTCCTGGTAAGAGTCAAAAAGTTGATAATTAGCAGGACTTCAAGAACATTTTTCTTTCTACATTTTTGAGTCCTCAGTGGCACAAAATAGGTATTTTCTAGAGGATCAGTAACACCAATAAAGAGTCCAGAAAAAGCTATTGAAAAAAATATGGTGTGCTGAATTTTATGAAGGAACAGGGAAAACTCCTTCGGCAAGGTTTGTTATCTTTTTTTCCTCCTCTTTTTATACTATATTATTCTTATTCTATTTATTGTTGACTGTTGATGTTGCTTAATTTTGTTATCAGATTTCGGCCAACAGATTCTATATCTCCATATTATGCTTTATATGATTAACATATTGATGTATTTATTCTAAGATCTATGTTGATTCCTCTCTTGGTGATTTGCTGCATTCTACAAGGTTCTATGCTCAATGTTTACTATATTTTGGTTCAAAATCTACAGCAGACCTTTAAACTAAGGTTTACATTCCTTATGCTCCTTTTTCTTACCAGCTCTTCACCCAAAAATCCAAAACATTTTTTTTTGGCCTAGCATTTGCTGATACTTTTACTTCCAGTCCTGTTCTCAGGAGTTGGATAGCAAGAAATAAAACTACTTCACACCCTAAACTATCCTAACTCAAGTGTCCTCTCATGTAATTCTCTCCCCGCCCCCACAAGTGATCCTGCATCATATGCCCCTTGATCCACCTAATTACCTATCATAAAGCTCATCCTTCTGAAACCATTAGTCCAATGAGAACACTTTAAAGCATGAACAACTGTCGATCACATTCTAGAATTTCTATTCTGAGCCCTTGGCCTTTATGGGAGTCACAGTCATCTTATACTCAGTTTATTACTGTTAGCGATTGGAAGGGTTTGCAGGCACTTGTTTCAGTCTTAGTTTATGGAAAAGTCTCAAACCCCTCATTGTAGTGATCCTTCCCCAACCCCCTCTTTTACTTGCTCCCTGCTTGTTGTGAAGATGCATTGAACCGGCCATCCAATGATCAACAAATTACATCTATTCATAGAACTTCAAAATGACATCAGATCAACCTTCAGAATTTGACAACAGAAGGCCAAACACTTCTTTAAATTTCACCTGTAGATCTCAAACTTCTTGTCAAATAGGAAAGATCCTTTTACGCTGGTATGAAAAATCTTAGGAATATCCATATGTTCAGCATTTTTGAACTTAGCTGCATCTTTGGAGGATCTCAGGGTTCTCTTCGTCTCTTGGTTGGGCCTTCATCTATGCCAAATGGTGCATAAGATATTGGGACCCAATACCAAAGGCTGTCTTGGAGAAACTGGACTCCAGGAAAAAGCCAAAATTAATAAAACATCCCTCGACTTCCTCTTTTAACTTCCTTTTTCTTTACTTCTTATTCTTTTCTACATTCTTCTTTTTTTCTATTTTCTTTTAGTGTGGAGGCCTTAGATCTCAGGTACTTTTCATTAGAAAGGGACAAGGCTTTTTAATACCAATTTCATTTGTAGTCTTAAGGAGCTAGAGCATCTTGTGTAGCTTCGTGCTGAGAGGTAATAGAGGACCAGCCTAATGCAAAGAAATTTAGTGAATTGGATAAAAGTATGCTCCTAAGTTTGGATCTTGGAATTTGCTATCTGCACAATGTTTTAACAATTAGCTGCATGGCTTAAAAGCCTGATCACCTGGCTGCTGAGATCATGAGATCACAGGTTGCGGGGCGGTAATTTTTTGAAGGAATTATGAGGGAATAGGATTTCCTACATGAGCAAACTTTGTTAAAATCATGGAATTTACAAGAGAGATGAGAAAGAAATAGAAGAAAGAAGATTATAAAATCTTTTGTTGGAGCTTAACCATTTCTTGGGGCAGAGGTTGCCCCCCATAGTGAAGGAGGCTATGGTCCTATGGAGGACCGTTGATTGAGAGGAGCTTTTCTTGAGCAAAATTCTCGAATTTCTCTCATTTTATAGATGCCACATGAATGATATGATCAATTGATCCCAGTATTTTCTAGCTACAGCTGGTACTTTCTTTCTTCTCCATATCAACCGAAGTTTCAGAACATTAGAAGGCATCCTACTCAGTCCCACTGCATTGGCAAGTGACTCCAGGATTTGTCTTGAGAATAGAAATCTGAACAAATAGGTGATTTGTTGGTTTTTGACTAGCTTATAGAGCACACAGCTGGAGCTCATTGGCCATCCCTTCTTTGCAAGGTTGTCTCCTGTGTGTAGCTTGTTGCAAAAGACCAACTAGATAAATATTCTTTGTTTCTTCTTTTTTTTTGGGTACTGAGGAAAATGTTGATTTTTTGCATTTATGACAACTTTTTTGAACAATTCCTAAGGGATGCCTTGTCTGGTTATTGTGGATATTGAATGACACTAATCTGAAGACTGAAACCAGATTCATGCGGTGAGTTTTCAAATGTGAAAAATAGCAATTCTATCTTGCATCTATATCTCGCTGCACTATTTTATTCTTTATACATAATGAATGCACTTGCTTCTGCTGCCAATGTTAATCCTTACTAACTTTACCTCATATGTTTTCTGTAGGATACATTCAAAGGTATCATGGAAAGTGAGTGCTTATATGATTCTGGGCTGATATGAATTCATTGTTTTAGTTTTGAACTATTTTACCACCTATTTTCTTGAACCATAAGTTGAATGTTTTTTCCTTTTCTTGCCCGGATCTGAACTTGGCTTATCCAAAGATGATGGATGTATCAGTACCAGCAAATTTGGTTTGTGGTCTGCAAGATCTGAGTGCAAAGGTCTAATAAGCATCATTCAGACAAACCTAGCAGGTGTTACTTTGCCAGTACCATATGATAAAGGGGGAAGTGATTGCACGTACATAAATAATTTGGATAAGTGTTGTTTGGGTGCAGATTGTTGCTGATAGGATGCTATCCTATCTGCATAACCTTTCCTTATTTGAGAATAAATGCTGCAACGCCTTGTTCCTACTGTAGACAGCACTCTAATGTCTGTCAGTCTTCTATTATATCCATGCTGGATGTAAGCTCTGAACTTTTTCATGTAGAAATAATGGACACCAACACAGCAGAAAATGCAAATTTGTCCCTTCAAGTTTGCTTTTATGTTCAGTACCCAGTGACAGCTATTCTTATTACTTGTTAGTTGCAATTGTGAGCACATGAGCAGAACATTAAGTTTCACTCATCATTGACTCGTCGAGGAAATCTTTGTACGAGCTGAACAGATGGTTACTAAGCTGTGTTGCAGAATATGAAATGCTATTCGACGGGTCCAATCCTAATTTACCCCATGAAAAGAAACAATCCTAATTCAGGGAAGAGAGCCTATAGTGGTGCTCAACAGGGGAAAAAAAAATAAAGAAAGGGCATGAAAATATAACATTTGTTTAGAAGGAATTATCTTATAATTTTTTTATTATTATTTAAGGATCATGATAAATCAAACATATGTTGATAGCTTAAACAAATAAATATTATTGTATCAACCATCACTTGAACTAGAGGGTAAAAATTACAGTAGGTATGAATCAATTGATTTAATTTCAGATATATTCTTCATTCATGTGCTGGCTGAGTGCAAACAACACCATTCAATACCTTACCTTTCACGCTAGTAGGAAAAGAAAAAAGATAGGAGAACCCAACAAAAATAATTGAAAGTATCTACGGTCCCCCCGTTGACGAATTAAGCCCTATAAAGCCATTAGATTAGAAGATATAGCTGCCAGGGAGCTTGGCTCATAGCCGTGCACCCTAAAGCGATAGATCCACGTCTGACCTGAACTCCATGGTTGGAGGTGAAGTCTAGTCGCACTTTGTTCACCACCACACCCAACTCATGAGCTGTCTCAACGTTGAAGGTCTGCACATTGCTCTTCTCTAGGTCGTAAGAGAACTCACTCAAGCGGTACACCTTGATTGGCTGGATGGTCATCATCATCATCTGATTCAAACCAAGCAGAGACTCGACAATCCTTGGGGGCACTGCTCCTGTCATAAGCCACGCTCTGCGCAAATACCATATAAAGAGGCATCAACAATAATTAGGCGTTATATGAATTAATAGGAAAGAAAAAGTTAAAAGAAACAAGCGCTAAGTTCCAAATGCCTCAAAATATAGCTATAAAGGAAAAATGAAAAAAACAATTGAAGCAAAAACTTACCTTAGATACATGCTCCAATGTGATAGCCTCAGGTATAATCCCTGTTCTGAGCCTAATCTCAACAAACCCACTACTTCCTTGCAAGGCAAAACATTGGCCAGGCTCCCCATAACTTGGCTCCAACATTTTGTGAGCACTAGGGTGAACTCCATTTCCAATTATAAAAGGATGAAGCCAACTGTTCACTTCCTGAAAACCATGAGGCTTTGAATGGCTGACCACCCTGGCCCCACCAGAAGCTAAAGCATAATCAACCCTTCCAAGTCCATCGGCTGCATGCCTTTCAATCTCTTTCTTAACAAGATCCCTAGCAAAAGACATAATTTGGT
>UESW01004677.1:66343-94975 GCA_900491605.1 Calamus simplicifolius | reverse complement strand
GAGGTTACCCATGAGGGAACCAACCAAGTTAAAGAATCTAAGATTAATATACTTGTGCATAAATATGAATTGTTTAGCATGGAACAATCTGAAACCATAACATGCATGTATACTAGATTTACTGATATTGTTAATGGTTTGAAGAGTCTTGGAAAAACCTACACTAATGCTGAT
The DNA here is from genome assembly GCA_900491605.1 of Calamus simplicifolius. Lineage (NCBI taxonomy): Eukaryota > Viridiplantae > Streptophyta > Magnoliopsida > Arecales > Arecaceae > Calamus > Calamus simplicifolius. Next base: position 94,801 of record UESW01004677.1, on the reverse strand, counting down.
TTGGTTCGCAAAATTCTTAGGTCACTACCAAGATCATGGGAAGCCAAAATGACAGCCATTCAAGAAGCCAAAGATCTAAACACTTTACCTTTGGAAGAGCTTCTTGGATCCCTTATGACCCATGAATTGACAATGAAGCAACATGTGGAGGAGGATAGCAAAAAGAAGAAGACAATTGCCCTCAAGGCTGCAGAAGTTGAAGATAGCAGCAGCGATGATGAGGATGATGATGAAGACACAGCTCTTCTAGCAAGAAAATTTAAGAAATTTATGAGGAGAAAGAAACCCTTCCACAAAAAGAAATTTGGAAATAAGATGGAAGGAGAAAAGGAAAAAGATAAGGACAAGGACAAAGAGAAAGACCCCTTGATCTGTTATGAATGTAAGAAACCGGGGCATTATAGATATGATTGTCCGCAATTGAAAAAGACTTTCAAGAAAAAGAAGAAAGCGTATGTTGCAACTTGGAGCGACAGTGATGAATCTTCTTCCGAAGAAGAAGAACAAAAAGAAGTTGCCAACATTTGTTTTATGGCGAACGACGACGACGAGGTAAGTTCTGAAAACCCTTGTGATGATTTTGCTTTTGATGAATTATTTGAAGCCTTCAATGAACTTGTAGATGATTTTAAATTTTGAAAAAGAAATATAAATCTCTGAAAACTGAAAACATAAACTTAATTAAAGAGAAAAATGAAGTGATGCTTGCAATTAAAGATAAAAAGGAAATGTTTCTTAAAGAAAAGGATGATTTTACTCATGAAATTAATATACTAAAATCTGAAAACGAAAATCTAATAAAAGATTTGAAAAAGCAAATACAAACTCTATCTTTGGGAAATGAACAGCATATTGTAGAAAATGAATTTCTAAAGAAAGAAGTTAAAAAATACAAAGATATTGTTGATAAATTCACCTTAAGTTCTACTAAACTAAACATGATTTTAGAAAGTCAAAAAGCAGTTTTTGATAAGGCTGGATTAGGATATAATACATTTAGAAAACAAAAATCTTTGAAAAACATTTTTGTACGTGCTAGCCAAAGTAACATCACTTGTTTTAAATGCAATTTAAAAGGGCATAAATCATTTGAATGTAATTTACAAAAACCAAATAAGAATTTAAATTTTAAAGGAAGAAAATATGGGTTCCAAAAGGAACAATATTTGTTGCTACTAACCATGAAGGACCCAAGAAAGCTTGGGTACCTAAACATAAAGTTTGATTTTATTGCAGGAATGTCTTGTGGCCAAAAGATCAAAGAGAAAGTGGTATCTTGATAGTGGCTGCTCAAGACATATGACGGGTGACAAAGAAGAATTCATCACCCTTGAAGAAAAGAAAGGAGGAGTTGTTACGTTCGGTGATAATGGTAAAGGTCAGATTATGGGCCTTGGTAAAATCCGTATAACTCCATCCACTTTTATAGATAATGTACTTTATGTTGATGGTTTGAAGCATAACTTAATTAGTATAAGCCAATTGTGCGATAAAGATTTTAAAGTATCATTTGAAACCTCTCTCTGCACAGTATCTAATTCCATTGATAATAGCATTGTATTTACTGGTTATAGACATGGCAATGTTTTCCAAATTCTCTAGAAACGGATCGCATTCTAGATGGGTCACAACTCACAAGTCGATCCGATCTACGCATAGCCCTCCGAAATTTTTTTACAAAAAAAAACCACGGCGGGAGCGTTGATCCCCGTCCCCGTCCTCAACCCTATTCAGCTATTGACGCTCGTCGCTTCCATTAGCCTCCCATTAATTTTTTAAAGAAGATTCAAAACGAAACAAAATCGCAGTCATTTCATTGGATAACCCCTCTCTAAAGAGGAGGGAAGCTTCACTCGTTTCCTCCTCCCTCTCTCTCTATATAGGATACCAAAGCTGAGAATGCCACAGCATCGATTCCATCACCTTCTCCTCTTCTGCTACTCTCGCCGCCCTCCGTCCTTTCCCTTCTCCTACTCCAATAAAACAATCCCACTTCTTTCCTTCTTTGGCTCACCGCTGCGATCGGATACAATGGCGGCCTACAGCACCGTCGCAGAGGCACCGAAGCTCCTCTTCCGCCAGCTCTTCGAGAAGGAGTCCTGTACCTACACCTATCTCCTCGCCGATGTTGGCCACCCCGACAAGCCCGCCGTGGTGAGGCCGCCGTCTTCGAGACTCTTTAGTCTCTTAATTCCTTCGCGCATTTGGTTTCTTTGCGACCAGTCAGATGGAGTGGATCGATGTGTGGCTTCGATCCAAGTTATTATTAGTGTTTGATGATTTGTTTCTTGAGTTTGATTTTGCCGCGGCATGCGAATTTATGCATTTCTTGCTAGTAATTCACACCTCACCACGTCGTCAAGCTATGCATTTCGAGTAATGGTGGATGAATTCTCTTATGAATTGTAGGGGTGGAGGAGATATTTGCTTAACTATCGTTGGTTGTTTTTTTCTTCCCCTTCTTTTCTGATAGTTGGTTGACCCGGTGGACAAAACAGTGGACCGAGATCTGACTCTTGTAAAAGAACTGGGCTTGAAACTCATCTATGCTATGAATACTCATGTCCATGCAGATCATGTCACTGGAACAGGCGTGATGAAGGTTAGTCATGTCTTCTTTCTCCATCCATTTAATTATTTGTTTGTCCAATAAATTGAATTATGCAATTTAATTATTTGTTTGTCAAATAAATTGAATTATGTATTTGTGATCAAATAAATTAAAGAAGATTCATGGGACCAAGTTCTTTATGTATAAACGGGAATTATTCCTTGCAGGGTAAGATGCCAGGTGTGAAGTCTGTCATTTCCAAAGCTAGCAACGCAAAAGCAGATCATGTAGTCAAACATGGTGATAAAATATATTTTGGCAATCTTTTTTCTGGAGGTAGGGCCATTATTGGTTGTGATATATTCTCATTAATTGAGTGCAATACAAACTTGCTCATTTTCAATGTTTTCGGATGCTCATTGGACACTAATGCATCCTATGAAAGAGTTAACATCATCATATAGTTATAATCAAGAGGGATATATGGCCAGCATTGTTCATGTACAAGCTTCTTGTTATTTCTTATTATGACTGTAAAACATTTACTTGAAAATACTGCTGGCTTTTTAAATGTTCTGACTGCATGCCTGCATATATGCTGATCCATTTTGTTCAACTGTGCAATAACTGAAATGCAAAGCAATGCATGCATATATATATATTTGAGGCCTTAAATCAAGTTGATCAATCTTCTTGAAGTGATTACAGAAGTCTAAAGAAATGAAAGATATTGTTGCTATTATTTCAGTGTCTTGTTATTTTGATTTTATCATGTATCTTTTTTTTTCATATTCAAGAATTTAGTTATTAGATCTCTTCCAGCCAAAATGAAAAAAAAAAAGGAGACAAAATTCTTGTCATCAGTCACCTTATTCACTGCCTATATATATATATATATATATATATATATATATATATATATAAGTATTTTGTTTGTTTATATTTAGGGCAAGTTGCTGAATACTCCCTCTCTCTCTCTCTCCATCCCCCTTCCCTTATTTAAGTTTGTCATGCCAGTTGCCAAGTTATTTGAGAAAGGTTTTGGTTTTTGATGATGATCTTTGTTAGAAGATATGCTTATGAATTCGCACAATTGGGAGAATATTTCATGAATGAATTTCAATCCAGCTAACTTTGGATTATATCATGTATCTTCACTACTTCATTTCTGGAACACTTTAAAATTTGCAGGTCCGTGCTACACCAGGTCACACCGTTGGCTGCGTTACTTATGTAACAGGAGATGGATCCAATCAGCCTCATCCCAGGATGGCTTTTACTGGTGATGCCTTGCTGATACGTGGCTGTGGAAGGACAGATTTTCAGGTATAATAATTGAATATCTTTCTTAGTTTCTGATACACTAAAAGTGCTTCTACTGTGCCTACCGTAAATCAACTTGTAAAGGTCATCCAATGTTCACTATCAGAAGTTCTAACATACTCTGTACTATGGCAACTGTTCAAGGTAATTCTAGATTAAATAGATGAAATTATCAGTATATTTCTCAATATTGACAACAGAGTGTAGATTCAGGGAATTTGAAAACCCTTATGTTATGTTAAAGCCAGGTAGTATAACCCTGTGGAATCACCAATTCTCTCAATGCTAGATATTTTTGTGTGCCGCAAAGATTGGACCTTGATATGCAGCAAATTATTGGGTGAAATAGTCTGATGAATTTCATATATATATTCTAGTCACCTCTGATCACAAAGTTAATATTTTAGATGCTAAATATGTGTTTGCCCATGAATCTCATTTCATTTTATTCCAATTACCCACCTGATCATCAAATCTCAGATTGGCATCCTGATGCTGGAGCATCTTTTGGGTCCATAGAATGGTCAAAAAGCATCAGTAGTCCAAGAATCTTTTTGTTTTATTTGGTTTAAAAATGCTGTAAGTCTGCAATGTGTTTTATAAATTGACACATTTTAGATAGAGAAGTGGCATGAACAGTACATGCTACAATAACTGTGATCTTTTAGGGGTCCTGGTAAGAGTCAAAAAGCTGATAATTAGCAGGACTTCAAGAACATTTTTCTTTCTACATTTTTGAGTCCTCAATGGCACAAAATAGGTATTTTCTAGAGGATCAGTAACACCTATAAAGAGTCCAGAAAAAGCTATTGAAAAAAATATGGTGTGCTGAATTTTATGAAGGAACAGGGAAAACTCCTTCGGCAAGGTTTGTTCTCTTTTTTTCCTCTTCTTTTTATACTATATTATTCTTGTTCTATTTATTGTTGACTGTTGATGTTGCTTAATTTTCTTATCAGATTTTGGCCAACAGATTCTATATCTCCATATTATGAGTTATATGATTAACATATCAATGTATTTATTCTAAGATCTATGTTGATTCCTCTCTTGGTGATTTGCTGCATTCTACAAGGTTCTATGCTCAATGTTTACTATATTTTGGTTCAAAATCTACAGCAGACCTTTAAACTAAGGTTTACATTCCTTATGCTCCTTTTTCTTACCAGCTCTTCACCCAAAAATCCAAAACAATTTTTTTTGGCCTAGCATTTGCTGATACTTTTACTTCCAGTCCTGTTCTCAGGAGTTTGGATAGCAAGAAATAAAACTACTTCACACCCTAAACTATCCTAACTCAAGTGTCCTCTCATGCAATTCTCTCCCCGCCCCCCACAAGTGATCCTGCATCATATGCCCCTTGATCCACCTAACTACCTATCATAAAGCTCATCCTTCTGAAACCATCAGTCCAATGAGAACACTTTAAAGCATGAACAACTGTCGATCACATTCTAGAATTTCTATTCTGAGCCCTTGGCCTTTATGGGAGTCACAGTCATCTTATACTCAGTTTATTACTGTTAGCGATTGGAAGGGTTTGCAGGCACTTGTTTCAGTCTTAGTTTATGGAAAAGTCTCAAACCCCTCATTGTAGTGATCCTTCCCCAACCCCCTCTTTTACTTGCTCCCTGCTTGTTGTGAAGATGCATTGAACCGGCCATCCAATGATCAACAAATTACATCTATTCATAGAACTTCAAAATGACATCAGATCAACTTCAGAATTTGACTACAGAAGGCCAAACACTTCTTTAAATTTCACCTGTAGATCTCAAACTTCTTGTCAAATAGGAAAGATCCTTTTACGCTGGTATGAAAAATCTTAGGAATATCCATATGTTCAGCATTTTTGAACTTAGCTGCATCTTTGGAGGATCTCAGGGTTCTCTTCGTCTCTTGGTTGGGCCTTCATCTATGCCAAATGGTGCATAAGATATTGGGACCCAATACCAAAGGCTGTCTTGGAGAAACTGGACTCCAGGAAAAAGCCAAAATTAATAAAACATCCCTCGACTTCCTCTTTTAACTTCCTTTTTCTTTACTTCTTATTCTTTTCTACATTCTTCTTTTTTTCTACATTTTCTTTTAGAGTGACTTTTCATTAGAAAGGGACAAGGCTTTTTAATACCAATTTCATTTGTAGTGTTGAGGAGCTAGAGCATCTTGTGTAGCTTCGTGCTGAGAGGTAACAGAGGACCAGCCTAATGCAAAGAAATTTACAGTGAATTGGATAAAAGTATGCTCCTAAGTTTGGATCTTGGAATTTGCTATCTGCACAATGTTTTAACAATTAGCTGCATGGCTTAAAAGCCTGATCACCTGGCTGCTGAGATCATGAGATCACAGGTTGGGGGGCGGTAATTTTTTGAAGGAATTATGAGGGAATAGGATTTCCTCCATGAGCAAACTTTGTTAAAATCATGGAATTTACAAGAGAGATGAGAAAGAAATAGAAGAAAGAAGATTATAAAATCTTTTGTGGGAGCTTAACCATTTCTTGGGGCAGAGGTTGCCCCCATAGTGAAGGAGGCTATGGTCCTATGGAGGACCGTTGATTGAGAGGAGCTTTTCTTGAGCAAAATTCTCGAATTTCTCTCATTTTATAGATGCCACATGAATGATATGATCAATTGATCCCAGTATTTTCTAGCTACAGCTGGTACTTTCTTTCTTCTCCGTATCAACCGAAGTTTCAGAACATTAGAAGGCATCCTACTCAGTCCCACTGCATTGGCAAGTGACTCCAGGATTTGTCTTGAGAATAGACATCTGAACAAATAGGTGATTTGTTGGTTTTTGACTAGCTTATAGAGCACACAGCTGGAGCTCATTGGCCATCCCTTCTTTGCAAGGTTGTCTCCTGTGTGTAGCTTGTTGCAAAAGATCAACTAGATAAATATTCTTTGTTTCTTCTTTTTTTTTTGGGTACAGAAGATAATGTTGATTTTTTGCATTTATGACAACTTTTTTGAACAATTCCTAAGGGATGCCTTGTCTGTTATTGTGGATATTGAATGATACTAATCTGAAGACTGAAACCAGATTCATGCGGTGAGTTTTCAAATGTGAAAAATAGCAATTCTATCTTGCATCTATATCTCGCTGCACTATTTTATTCTTTATACATAATGAATGCACTTGCTTCTGCTGCCAATGTTAATCCTTACTAACTTTACCTCGTATGTTTTCTGTAGGATACATTCAAAGGTATCATGGAAAGTGAGTGCTTATATGATTCTGGGCTGATATGAATTCATTGTTTTAGTTTTGAACTATTTTACCACCTATTTTCTTGAACCATAAGTTGAATGTTTTTTCCTTTTCTTGCCCAGATCTGAACTTGGCTTATCCAAAGATGATGGATGTATCAGTACCGGAAAATTTGGTTTGCGGTCTGCAAGATCTGAGTGCAAAGGTCTAATAAGCATCATTCAGACAAACCTAGCAGGTGTTACTTTGCCAGTACCATATGATAAAGGGGGAAGTGATTGCACGTACATAAATAATTTGGATAAGTGTTGTTTGGGTGCAGATTGTTGCTGATAGGATGCTATCCTATCTGCATAACCTTTCCTTATTTGAGAATAAATGCTGCAACGCCTTGTTCCTACTGTAGACAGCACTCTAATGTCTGTCAGTCTTCTATTATCTCCATGCTGGATGTAAGCTCTGAACTTTTTCATGTAGAAATAATGGACACCAACGCAGCAGAAAATGCAAATTTGTCCCTTCAAGTTTGCTTTTATGTTTAGTACCCCGTGACAGCTATTCTTATTACTTGTTAGTTGCAATTGTGAGCACATGAGCAGAACATTAAGTTTCACTCATCATTGACTCATCGAGGAAATCTTTGTACGAGCTGAACAGATGGTTACTGAGCTGTGTTGCAGAATATGACATTGCTATTCGACGGGTCCAATCCTAATTTACCCCATGAACAGAAACAATCCTAATTCAGGGCAGAGAGCCTATAGTGGTGCTCAACAGGGAAAAAAAAAAAATAAAGAAAGGGCATGAAAATATAACATTTGTTTAGAAGGAATTATCTTATAATTTTTTTTATTATTTAAGGATCATGATAAATCAAACATATGTTGATAGCTTAAACAAATAAATATTATTGTATCAACCATCACTTGAACTAGAGGGTAAAAATTACAGTAGGTATGAATCAATTGATTTAATTTCAATATATTCTTCATTCATGTGCTGGCTGAGCGTAAACAACACCATTCAATACCTTACCTTTCACGCTAGTAGGAAAAGAAAAAAGATAGGAGAACCCAACAAAAATAATTGAAAGTATCTACAGTCCCCTCCGTTGACGAATTAAGCAGCAGCAGGGAGGAGACTACTTGTGCAAAAAATGCAACCAGGAATTGAGGATACATGGGTAGTTCAGTGCACAACGAGCACTGCAACTCCCTATAAAGCCATTAGATTAGAAGATATAGCTGCCAGGGAGCTTGGCTCATAGCCGTGCACCCTAAAGCGATAGATGCACGTATGACCTGAACTCCCATGGTTGGAGGTGAAGTCTAGTCGCACTTTGTTGACCACCACACCCAACTCATGAGCTGTCTCAACGTTGAAGGTCTGCACATTGCTCTTCTCTAGGTCATAAGAGAACTTACTCAAGCGGTACACCTTGGATTGGCTGGATGGGTCATCATCATCATCTGATTCAAACCAACCAGAGACTCGACAATCCTTGGGGGCACTGCTCCTGTCATAAGCCACGCTCTGTGCAAATACCATATAAAAAGAGGCATCAGCGGTAATTAGGCGTTATATGAATTAATAGGAAAGAAAAAGTTAAAAGAAACAAGTGCTAAGTTCCAAATGCCTCAAAATATAGCTATAAAGGAAAAATGAAAAGAACAATTGAAGCAAAAACTTACCTTAGATACATGCTCCAATGTGACAGCCTCAGGTATAATCCCTGTTCTGAGCCTAATCTCAACAAACCCACTACTTCCTTGCAAGGCAAAACATTGGCCAGGCTCCCCATAACTTGGCTCCAGCATTTTGTGAGCACTAGGGTGAACTCCATTTCCAATTATAAAAGGACGAAGCCAACTGTTCACTTCCTGAAAACCATGAGGCTTTGAATGACTGACCACCCTGGCCCCACCAGAAGCTAAAGCATAATCAACCCTTCCAAGTCCATCGGCTGCATGCCTTTCAATCTCTTTCTTAACAAGATCCCTAGCAAAAGACATAATTTGATCCAAATGAACATCAGTATCACTATCATCTAGTTTTCTAGCAAGCTCATCCCGAAATATTTCAAATTCTTCCTTTGAAAGCAGACCCATGTCCTTGAATTCAGTCAAAGACTTCTCTAAACCATCAGTCTTAACTTCCAACTTCTTCAACTCCTTTTCCAACATTGCTACTTTCTCTTCAATTTGCTTTCTAAGTTCCCTTACTTGGGATCCATCAGTCTTAACTTTCAACTTTTTCAACTCCTTTTCCAATATTGCTACTTTCTCTTCAATTTGCTTTTTAAGTTCCCTTACTTGGGATCCATCAGTCTCAACTTCCAACTTCTTCAACTCCTTCTCCAACATTGCTACTTTCTCTTCAATTTGCTTTCTAAATTCCATTGCTTGGGATCCATCAGTCTTAACTTCCAACTTCTTCAACTTCTTCTCCAACATTGCTACTTTCTCTTCAATTTGCTTTCTAAGTTCCCTTGCCATGATCCCAAGCTCATTTCCAACTTTTCGATCTACGGCTTCTATCTGAACTTGCAACATGTTAGCTATTTTCTTTAAAGATGCATCAATTTCAGAATGCTGACCCTCATAATCCAAAGCAAGAAATGATGAGTTAGTATTGTCTCCAATCCTACCAGCCAATCTCCAAAATGTCTGCCCCAGCCATAAAAGAGCTGCTAGAAGCAGACAAATTTTGGTTAGAATGCTAAGAACAGTTTGCAACTTTGCTTTTCGCTGGCTTAGATCCTTCCCATTAACAATCATATTATCCTCATTAACTCCTCCTTCAGTAAGCACATAAAGCCTTGATTTCTTCTCTTCAACTGCCACTGTTCTTCTCCTAGCAGTAGGATTTGCTTCCATTGCAGCAATGATGGAAGCAGACATAAGAAGTAATCTAAGAAAGATGAAAATAATAAATAAAGATTTTGAGAAAAAAGGCTGAATATCTCTCATAGCTAAAGCTAAAGAAGCAATGAATTAAATTAAAGAAAAAAAGAAATAACTAATAACAAATTCAACCGTAAAACTAAAATATATACATTTCCTAAAAAAAAAATTTGCAACAAAAACTCCTTTAGAAAAAGTTCAATCAACCAACAAACAAAATGTTAAGCTATAAAATCTGCAAATAAAACCAGAAAACTAAAAAAATGGCTCATAATTTTTTTCTTAAATCTAGGAGCTTGTCCTCTAAATAAATATTTCTTTAAATTTGTTGCCACCAAAACTCACCTATGCATCTTTTCCTAGTTTTTTTATTTTTTTTCAACCATTATTAAAGTGCATCTCCTAGAGGTACATTATTGATATACATACATAATAAACGTATCACATAGTTAACTAATAAATTAAAGAAACTTGATATAATAAACTAAAATCTGATAGTTTATCCGTGTCTCTCCTTTTTCTAGCTTTGAGGTACCAAAGAGCTCACGGGGAGTTGGATGGAAGCCACCAGACCGAGACGCCAAAATGGTAGCGTCGTTTTCTTTGTTCGTGGGGCCACGTGGAGATCCGAATTTTATTCTATCCATATAGGAAATAAACGTGAGAAAGGTTTAAAAAAATCCTATCTTTAATTTATTAGTTAATCCGTGTCTCTTTTGCACCTGAGTCTAAAATTTAAACACAATCAAACAAATAGAAATAACTCTTTCATCTGGGGGATATGATCTTTCATATACTGAGCGTGCTAAAAATGGCCCAGAGCAAAGAACGACTTCCCCGTGAAATAAAGACATCAAAATACAACAGCCCATTGTAAATTACATCAACGTAGTCGTTCACTGGTAACAAACACGTGGGTGAGCAATTGCTAAGAATTATAATTAAATTCTAGGTGCTACAAATCATACATTGGCATCCGATGAAAGCACAGTCCCCACAGACTCAGGCAGACCAATATAAAGAATTGATCAACAAACAGATAGATAAAAAAAAATCTCATCCGATCCTTAGCATCGCTGCAAATGACTATATTAAAAGCACTGATAACAAAATTTTTTCAAGATTTTAAAAGAACCCTCCTTAAAAAAAAACACTGATAATAAATTTTTTTCTCAAGATTCTAAAACAATCCTTCTTTTTTAAAAAAAAGCATACAGCAGGCTTGGTCGCCGAGGAGATCAAGCGCCAAAGGCGTACGGGTTTGAAGACCGATCGCAGGCTCCGCTTGATCTAGGCGTACGGGTGTGAAGACTGCAGGCTCCGCGTGGTCGCCGAGCAGATCAAGCGCCAAGGCGAGAACGGTTTGGACTTCGGATTTGTTTTGCGAGGGGAAAGCAACGCGGAAGAATTTATAGGAGGGGGCCGCCGATTCCTTCGTTTCCGAATTCTAAAGTGATTGTCTTTTCTTTTTTTTTTTATAAGAGAATCGTTTCCGAGTTCTAAAGGGATTGCGTTTTCTTTTTTTAGGAGAATCGTTTTCTAGTTCTAAAGGGATTGCGTTTTCCTTTTTTAAAGGAGAATCGTTTCCGAGTTCTAAAGGGACTGCGTTTTCAGAATCGTTTCCAAGTTCTGAAGGTATTGCGTTTTCCTTTTTTATAAGAGGGATGCCCACACGTGGTCTTTTATTATATTTATCCCTACGCCAGTCTCTCCGTCTCCAGTTTGGATTAGGATTACTGCATTAATTTATAGTATATAATTAATATATTTATATATAATAATATAAATATAAAAAAATTTATATTTTCATATGGATGTTCGCATTCAACATATATAGAAGCTTGGTGACCTTCCTTTTAAAGTTTCTTTTTTTTCCTTCTTATTTTATTAAATACCTTTTAACCTTCATAAATTTTTTTTTTCTTTCTTATTTTTTGTGGAAGCCCGAGTATGCCTTATTAATAAAACCCTTATTTAGAAATAAGGTTTAAATCTTGTGGGATATCAATCTCCTTATTTTTCTCTTAAACAAAGGTTTCAATCTCTTTTTATCAAAAAAAAAAAAAAAAAAAAAAAAAGAAAGAAGAAAATTAAATGCTCGAAGGATAATAAGATTCCTATTTTTTTAATAAAGGGAGAAGATAAAGATGAGTTTATACATCAAAATTTTAAATATTACTTGAAACTATTTACGTGACCATAAAGTCTTCCATGCATGCACTCATCTTGCACATGCCCTTGGAGTGATGAATCAATAATGATTTGTTCCTTCCTATAAACGTAAATGCTCCAAGAAGCTTTCCTTTTAATTATTTTTAAAGATATATTTTTCTCATATTAATATCGGGAGGGTAGCCTCTCAAGCACCGAAAGTAGTAGTTAGCCACCAAGGGGGTGCCACGGATCTCTGGTGGCCATGGAGTTGGGTTCTCTTATTTTTAAGGATCTCTAATCCTTTGTATGTAGATCTTCGCACAATCTTTAAGGGTTTCACACTCTTCGCAAAAATCTATACAAGCAACAATAACAAAATATTAATCTAAAATTATTTAATATATACAATAATAAAAAAAATAACAACAATAACAAAAATCTATACGATCCAGCTGTTGCGATCGATCAAAGCCATGATCTCGATTGGCGATGATCGATCGGACTCTTCCGATCCATCCGATCGGTGATGATTTGACCGTTGCGATCAATCGGAGCCATGATCCTGATCAGCAATGATCGATCGGACCATTGCAATCCATCCGATCGGTGAGGATTCAATGGTTGCAATCGATCCAAGCCATGATACCAATCAGCGATGATCGATCAAACCGTTGCGATCCATCCGATCGAAGATGATCCGACGGTTGCGATCGATCCGAGCCATGATCCCCATCGATGATGATCGATCGACCATTGCCATCCATCTGATCGGCGATGATCTGACGGTTGCGATTGATCAAAGCCATGATCCCGATCGGCGATGATTGATCAGACTGTTGCGATCCATCCGATCGGCGATGATCCGATGGTTGCGATCGATCGAAGCCATGATCCCGATCAGCGATGATCAATTGGACCATTATGATCCATTCGATCAGCGATGATCCAATGGTTACGATAAATCAAAGCCACGATCCCGATCGGCGATGATCAATCCGACTATTGGGATCCATCCGATCGGCGATGATCCGACCATTGCGATCGATCCAAGCCCTGATCCCGATCGGCGATGGTCGATCGGACTATTGTGATCCATCCGATCGGCGATGATCCGACGGTTGCGATCGATCTGAGCCATGATCTCGATCGGCAATGATCGATCGAACCATTGCGATCAATCCGATCGGAGACGATCCGGCGGTTGCGATCGATCAAAGCCATGATCTCGATCGGCGATGATCGATCAGACTCTTCTGATCCATCTGATCGGCAACGATCTGACCGTTGCGATCAATCAGAGCCATGATCCTGATCAGCAATGATCGATCGGACCGTTGCAATCCATCCGATCGGTAAGGATTCGACGGTTGCGATCGATCCAAGCCATGATCCCATTCGGCGATGATCGATCAGACCGTTGCGATCCATATGATCGAAGATGATCCGATGGTAGTGATCGATCCGAGCCATGATCCGATCGATGATGATCGATCGGACCGTTGCGATCCATCTGATCGGCAACGATCTGACGGTTGCGATCGATCAAAGCCATGATCCCGATCGGCGATAATCGATCAGACCGTTGTGATCCATCTAATTGAAGATGATCCGACCGTTGTGATTGATCCGAGCCATGATCCCGATCGGCGATGATCGATCGGACTATTGCGATCCATCCGATCAGCGACGAACCGACGATTGCGATCGATCGAAGCCATGATTTTGATTCGCAATGATCGATCGGACCATTGCGATCAGTCCGATCGGAGATGATCCGATGGTTGCGATCGATCAAAGCCATGATCCCAATCGCGATGATCGATCGGACTGTTGCGATCCATCCGACCATTGCGATCGATCGGAGCCATGATCCCGATCGGCATGATCGATCGGACCGTTGTGATCCATCCGATCGGCAAGGATCTGACGGTTGCGATCGATCCAAGCCATGATCCCGATCGGCGATGATCGATCGGATCGTTACATCGCTATATTAACGATTTTTTAATTTTTTGGGTTTTTTGCATCGCTAATGCGTCGCTATTTAGCGATGCAAATATTGCGTCGCAATATAGCAACACATTATTGCGTCGCTAAATTAAAAATTATTATTTTTATTTTTTTGGCATATGCATCGCTAATGCATCGTTAAATAGCAACGCTATCATTGCGTCGCTATATTAATAATTTTTTTTTAATTTTTTAGATTTTTGCGTCGCTAATACGTTTCCGTCGCTAATGGCGTTGCTATTTTTTTTACTCGCTGAATTATCGTAATTTGGTCGTAATTTAGTGACACAAAAATACGTTGTTAAATTGATGTCGCTATTTCTATATTTTCTTGTAGTGTCTAAGCCTAATTACAGCGGGATTTGATTCCAGTCCTCCCATGCAACCAGCAGCAGAAGTTCCCTAATTCTATTATCGAGGCAAGGTCCAAGCTAATGCAGTCATTTCTTGCTTAATGCGCGCAAGTACTTCAAAATAAAAATAGCTCCTTTGTCGAGTTGTTGTACAATTTGCCTGGCTCACATGCCGCTCCTAGCTCGTTTACTTAACTAGAAATTAATTAAAAAGTCATATAATACGTATTTAACTTTAAAGATAAAAATATATTCTTTATAAAGCTGAGCCCGCTACCAGTTATTAGATCATATCATATTATTATTTTTATTATTCTAGTACTACTAGTTAAGTACTAGGTAGTACTAACAGTTCGCAATCAATACTAGATGTTACCCGACCTCATTAGGATATCATGCGCCAACTAGTCCCAAACCATTTATTTTAAAATCCTTTTCTTGCCACCGAAGTCATCACCTTGGTCGACCATCGCCGAAGCCGTTGCATTTTGTTGACCACCCATTGGAGGGATGATAAATCTCGCGCCCACTCACGCTAGGGATCCCGCACAAGAAGCCAACTAGCTTTGTCGAGTGGGCTCGTGGCTGAAGCTTGGCGTTTTGTTTGAAGGGACGTGATGGGGATCATGTGGACTAAAGAATTAATTTATTTAGCTATTTTTTAATAATTTTTTTAATTATTATAAATAATATTAATTTTGATCCGGATCATAATGCATGTGGATTAGTAAATATTTAGATATGAACTCTTTTAAGGCTGATAATTGATCAATCATATCGTTTGTGGTTATAATTGAAATGATTGGATTTAAATTTGGGTTATTAAGAACTCATACTTGAGAGTATTTAATCTTATATCAATTTTGCACTCATAAATTTTATGTACACCTAAATAATATTTTTTGTTAGTTTATTTGGATGGTGCCCTGGGTTATTACATGGAAGCACTGTTAGGTAGCGTTTGATAGAAAAAATATTATCCATGGATAAGTGTACGGGATAGAGTTTGTTCACTCTTAGGTAAATCCATGGGAAAATTTTTTGTTTACTCTTAGGTAGTGTTTGATATGGGGGATAAGGAAGGATATCCCTTGGATATCCCTTCTTATTCCCAAATGCTATAACTATAAGGGATAGGTCTGAAAAAATTTAACTATAGGGGATAACCCATGGTTAACCATGGTTAACCATGGGTTATTCCTTGAACTTATTCCCTAGGGAACCCAGGAACAACTAATGTTATCCCTTGATGGCAAACTTGTAATTTTAAAAAAATGCTTATTCCCTCAGCTATCCTCTGGATAAATGCTATCCCATACATTTATCCAGGGATAGCTTTAGGCTATCAAACACTACCTTAGGTAGTGTTTGATATAGGGGATAAGAAGGGATATCCAGAGGATATCCCTCTTTATTTCCAAATGCTATAACTAGAAGGGATAGGTCTAAAAAAATTTAACCAAAGGGGATAACCCATGGTTAACCATGGGTTATCCCTTGAACTTATTCCCTAGGGAACCCAGGAACAACTAATGTTATCCCTTGATGGTAGACTTGTAATTTTAAAAAAATGCTTATTCCCTCAGCTATTCCCTGGATAAATGCTATCCCGTACATTTATCCAGGGATAGCTTTTGGGCTATCAAACACTACATTATTTGGAGGGATAACCAGCTATTCCTGCATTTTCTAGGGAATAAATTGAGGGGATATCCTATGGTTAACCATGGTTAACCATGGATTATCCCTTTGGTTAGCTTTATTTCCAACTATCCCTTATAGTTATGGCTTTTGGGAATAAAAGGGGATATCCCCCTATTTCAAATACTACCTTAGTATGTATTCATCTCATAAGGAGACTACATGCACAAACTCACTCTAGATTGATCATTTTTTTTTTTTTTTTTTTAAATCATAATATTGCATAAAATAGTTACTTTAATGTTTACGATTATAAGTTCAAATTTAATAACTCATAACACCTTGCTCTAAGTGTTAGATTAGGAATGAAGAACCTACATTAGAATATGATATGACATAATAAAATAAATTATTAAAAAAAGTTTATTATTGATTTTTAACAAATAGAAAATAAAACACATGAGAATATCAATTGGCTCAATCAATTAGAAAATTAATTAGATGTTGACATTAATGATTTAGTTTTGAATCTTGTCTTCATAATTTTTACCGACCTAATGTCAACCCAGATATCACGTTAATCGCATGCGTCCATATACAAAGAAAAAGCTTTTATTGTAGCTAAATATTTTTTTAAAATAGTTTTATGAATATATTTTTTATATAGAAATACATTTTTTTGAAATTATCATTCAAAAAAGGTTATTATTTTTATTTATTATTACATTTAAGAGACATGTATTGATCCAAATTGATATTTTTTTTAACTTTTAATTTTTAACGTAAATATAATAATTTAACATAAACATAACAAATAATATATATTTTATTACCATTTTTAATTAACACTACAAGAAAATACTGAAATAGCGACACTATTTTAGCGACGCATTTTTGCGTCACTAAATTGCGATGCCTCAGTGACAAAAACAAATAACGATGCCATTAGCGATGCAGAAAAAATGCATCGCTAAATAGCGACGCATTAGCGACGCAAAAATTTAAAAAAATTAAAAAATTATTAATTTAGCAGTGCAATTATTGCATCGCTATTTAGCGACGCATTAGCGATGTATTTACCAAAAAAATTTAAAAAATTAATTTTTAATTTAGCGATGCTAATAATGCGTCGTTATTTAGCAACGCAAGAAAATGCGTTGCTAAATAACGAAGCAAAAATTCAAGAAATTTTAAAAAATTGTTAATTTAATGACGCAATTAATGCGTCACTATTTAGCGACGCATTAGCGACGTATTTACTAAAAAAATTTTAAAAAATTAAATTTTAATTTTAAAAAATCATTAATTTAGCGACACAAGAAAATGCGTCGATAAATAGCGACGCATTAGCGATGCAAAAATTTAGAAAATTTTTAAAAATTGTTAATTTAGCGATGCAATTAATGCATCGCTATTTAGCGATGCATTTATGAAAAAATTTTAAAAAAATTAATTTTAATTTTAAAAAATTTAAAAAAAATTGTTAATTTAGCGACGCAAGAAAATGCATCACTAAATAGCGATGCATTAGCGACGCAAAAATTTAAAAAATTTTAAAAATGGTTAATTTAGCGATGCAGTTATTGCGTTGCTATTTAGCGATGCATATACCAAAAAAAAAAAAAAATAATAAATTTTTAATTTAGCGATGCAAGAAAATGCATCCCTAAATAGCGACGTAAAAATCCTAAAAATTTTAAAAAATTATTAATTTAGCGATGCAGTTATTGCACTGCTATTTAGCGATGCATTAGCGACTCATTTACCAAAAAAAATTAAAAAAAATAAAATTTTAATTTAGCGACGTAAAAAAATGCATCGCTAAATAGCGACGCATTAGCGACGTAAAAACCTAAAAAATTTTAAAAAATTTATTAATTTAGTGATGCAATTATTGCATCGCTATTTAGCGACGCATTAGCGATGCATTTATAAAAAAATTAAAAAATTTAATTTTTAATTTAGCGATCGGGATCATGGCTCGGATCGATCGCAACCGTCGGATCATCGCCAATCGGATGGATCACAACGGTCCGATCGATCATCGCCGATCGAGATCATGGCTCGGATCGATCGCAACCATCGAATCATCTCTGATCGGATGGATCACAATGGTCCAATCGATCATCATCAATCAGGATCATAGCTCGGATCGATCGCAACCATCGGATCGTCTCCGATCGGATGCATCGCAACGGTCTGATCAATCATCGCCGATCGAGATCATGGCTTGGATCGATCGCAACCATCGGATCGTTGCCAATCGGATGGATCGCAATGGTCTAATCGATCATCGCTAATCTGGATCATGGCTTGGATCGATTGCAACCGTCAGATCATCACCGATCGGATGGATCGCAACGGTCTAATCGATCATCGCCGATCCGGATCATGGCTCGGATCGATCACAATCGTCAGATCGTCTCTGATCGGATGCATCGCAACGGTCTAATCGATCATCGTCGATCGGGATCATGGCTTGGATTGATCGGAACCATCGGATTGTCGCCGATTGGATGGATCGCAATGGTCCGATCAATCATCGCCGATCGGGATCATGGCTTGGATCAATTGCAACCGTCGGATCATCATCGATTGGATGGATCGCAACGGTCCGATCGATCATCACGAATTTGGATCATGGCTTGGATTGATTGCAACCATCGGATCATCGCCGATCGGATGGATCACAACGGTCTGATCGATCATCGCCAATCCGGATCATGGCTCGGATGGATCGCAACTATCAGATCATCTCGATCGGATGCATCGCAACGGTCCGATCAATCATCATCGATCGGGACCATGGCTTGGATTGATTGCAACCGTCGGATCGTCGCCGATTGGATGGATCACAACAGTCCGATCGATCATCGCCGATCGAGATCATGGCTTGGATCGATCGTAACCATCGGATCATCGCCGATCGGATGGATCGCAACGGTCCGATCGATCATCGCCGATCCGGGTCATGGCTCAGATCGATCGCAACCGTCGGATCGTCTTCGATCGGATGCATCGCAACAGTCCGATCGATCATCGCCGATCGGGATCATGGCTTGGATCGATCGCAACCGTCGGATCATCGTCAATCAGATGAATCGCAACGGTCTGATCGATCATCATCGATATGGATCATGGCTCTAATCGATCGCAACCGTCGGATCGTCTCCAATCGGATGGATTGCAACAGTCCGATCGGTCATCACGATCGAGATCATGGCTTGGATCGATCGCAACCATCGATCGTCGCCAATCGGATGGATCGCAATGTCCGATCGATCATCGTCGATCCGGATCATGGCTCGGATCGATTGCAATTGTCGGATCATCTCGATCGGATGCATCGCAACGGTCGGATCGATCATCACCGATCAGGATCATGGCTTGGATCGATCGCAACTGTCGGATCATCACCGATCAGATTGATCGTAACCGTCGTTCGATTATCGCCGATTCGGATCATGGCTCGGATCGATCGCAACCATCAGATCGTCTTCGATCGTATGCATCGCAACTATCCGATCGATCATCGCCGATTGGGATCATGGCTCCAATCAATCGCAACCGTCGGATCATCGCCGATCGGATGGATCGTAATGGTCCGATCGTTCATCGCCGATTCGGATCATGGCTCGGATCGATCGCAACCGTCGGATTGTCTTCGATCGGATGCATCGCAACGGTCCGATCGTTCATCGCCGATTGGGATCATGGCTTGGATCGATCGTAACCGTTGGATCATCGCCAATCGGATGGATCGCAACAATCCGATCGATCATCGCCGATTGGGATCATGGCTTGGATTAATCGTAATCATTGGATCATCGCCGATCGGATGGATCGCAATGGTCCGATCGATCATTGCCAATCCGGATTATGGCTCGGATCGATCGCAATCGTCGGATCGTCTTCGATCGGATGCATCACAACGGTCCGATCGATCATCGCCGATCGGGATCATGGCTTCGATCGATCGCAACCATCGGATCGTCGCTGATCGGATGGATCGCAAAGGTCCGATCGATCATCGCTGATATGGATCATTGCTCGGATCGATCGCAACCGTCGGATCGTCTCCGATCAGATGCATCGCAATGGTTCGATTGATCATCGCCGATCAGGATCATGGCTTGGATCGATCACAACCGTTGGATCGTCACCAATTGGATGGATCGCAATGGTCCGATCGATCATCGCCCATCGGGATCATGGTTTGGATCGATCGCAACCTGTCTGATCAAGAGAGTAGATCTCTTCTCCTCTTGAGCGAAATGAGGTACATCACTCTCTGCTCTCTCTCTCTCTCTTTATTTATGGATGTATGAGAATATTTGTTGTTTGTAATTAAGTTCAGTACTATTTATGTATGCTTATTACGACGAAGAATAATTTCGCCGTCATAAGTATAAAAATTTTTTTTTGAAAATTTTAAAATATTTTTTAAAATTTCACCGTAATAGCTAGGCTTATGACGACGAAAGATAGTTTTGCCGTAATAAGTATAATGACTTTTTTTATTAATTTTTTTTCTCGTTCTATTACGGTGAAATTTTAGTTTCAACGTAATAGCTATGCTTATGATGACGAAAACTTGTTTCGCCGTAATAAGTATAACGATTTTTTTATTAAATTTTTTTCCTCGTTCTTTTACGGTGAAATTTTAGTTTCGCCGTAATAGCTATGCTTGTGACGATGAAAAATAGTTTTGTCGTAATAAGTATAATGATTTTTTTTCTTGTTCTATTGCGGTGAAATTTTAGTTTCGCCTAACAGCTATGCTTATGACACCGAAAAATCGTTTTGCCATAATAAGTATAACGATTTTTTTTATTAATTTTTTTCTCATTTTATTACAACAAAATTTTAGTTTCGCCCTAATAGCTATGCTTATGACGACGAAAACTTGTTTCGCCGTAATAAGTATAACGATTTTTTTATTAATTTTTTTCCTTGTTCTATTACGGTGAAATTTTAGTTTCGCCGTAATAGCTATGCTTATGACGACGAAAAATAGTTTCGCCATAATAAGTATAATGATTTTTTTTTCTCGTTCTATTACGGTGAAATTTTAGTTTCACCGTAATAGCCATGCTTATGCTAATGAAAAATAGTTTCGCCATGATAAGTATAGTGATTTTTTTTATTAAATTTTTTTTTGTTCTGTTACGGTGAAATTTTAGTTTCATCGTAATAGCTATGCTTATGATGATGAAAACTTGTTTCGCCATAATAAGTATAATGATTTTTTTATTAAATTTTTTTCCTCATTCTATTACGACGAAATTTTAGTTTTGGCGTAATAGCTATGCTTATGACGACGAAAAATAGTTTCATCGTAATAAGTATAATGATTTTTTATTAATTTTTTTTCTCATTCTATTACGCCAAAATTTAAGTTTTGCCATAATAGCTATGCTTATGACGACAAAAAATAGTTTCATCGTAATAAGTATAACTATTTTTTTAAAAAAAATTTCTCGTTCTATTACGGCGATATTTTATTTTTGTCGTAAGAGCTAGGCTTATGACGATGAAAGATAGTTTCGCTGTAATAAGTATAATGATTTTTTTTATTAAATTTTTTTTTCTCATTCTATTACGGTGAAATTTGAGTTTCACCGTAATATCTATTATGCTTATGACAATGAAAACTTGTTTCGCCGTAATAAGTATAACGGTTTTTTTATTAATTTTTTTTCTCGTTCTATTACGACAAAATTTTAGTTTCGTCGTATTAGCTATGCTTATGACGATGAAAAATAGTTTCACCATAATAAGTATAACGATTTTTTTATTAATTTTTTTTCTTATTCTATTACGGTGAAATTTTAGTTTCACCGTAATAGCTATGCTTATGAGTTATGATGCCGAAAAATAGTTTCGCCATAATAAATATAATGATTTTTTATTAAATTTTTTTCTCATTCTATTATGGCAAAATTATGTCACCGTAATAACGTCTAACCTATTACTGTGACTTAATTTCATCGTAATAGGAATCTATTACGACGAAATTAAGCTACCGTAATAAATTTTTATTTTAATTTATATTTTTAAAAATTTATAATGATGATATATTTTATCGTAATATGTTATTTATTACGATGACTTTTATACTTATTGCGATGAATTAATTCGTAAGTCATTTTTTTGTAGTGTTCACTCAGTTACATTATCAAATCCAATAAAAGGTTTAATGTACTTGCTCCTGAACAACTCCAGCAAGTGCATCAATTTCAGAAAAAAAAGGAAAAGAAAAGAAAAGTCACGTTGCGATCATAAAAGAGGCCTTAGCTGTATATATATATATCATAAAATATCCTTTGGGAATCCCATGCACCTGCATGTTTAATATATTTTATTTTTAACAAAACACGTGCTATAACAGGCTATTTTGATCCTTACTGCTATACTTTTGCTGGGATTTGTATATAAAACAAACGAGAGGCATATAATACTATAGTTTTATATATTAGCGTAGATGGACAAAGGCACCCTACCTTTTTTTTCCAAGTGAAAGGGAAACCAATCTGTTGCCACAAAAATTTGCTCTCTGACTCGGGTGCGGCTTGGCTCCGGATCTGGATGGTGATCTCTTGCCCGGGGTGGAACATGCAAGACAATTCTCATGTAGAGGGTGTTTGGGATGGCCCTCTACTGAAGACCTTCCGATGCCCAAGTCAGTGAAAATTCACAGCAAGCAGATGTGAGGAGAAGGCTCTCACAGAAGAGTTCCTCAAGATGAATGGCCTCTCGAGAACTCGGAGCTCTGCTCAAGCTTCAATGGAGTTTTCTTAGTTAGAGTGTCAGTGGAAGCATACCTGAGAGATTTCAGGGCTAGGGTATTTATAGGCGATCACCTGATTCCTTGGGCACGTCATAGGGGGTCCGAAAACCATTCAGATTCAAATCGGATTCGAATCAAGTTGGTTACGAGGCCGGTGGGATCCGTATCTAGTTAGTTAGAGGATCGACGGTTAGGAGAGTTAGTTGATGCTTTGAGATTCGATGATTCTATAGGCCCTAGACCATTCCTGTAGGCCTTAGGCCACTTCCGGCATCATTTGCATAATTTTCTGTTTGAGGTCTTGTTCAACTATTATGACTTAGAACTCTTCCATGTTTGGTTCCGTAGAGGTGCTTAAACGCCTTGGTCTGGTCGGGGTGTAGAAGTGATTTAGATTGCTGAGGCATGAGAATAGCTCGGTTTGTTGAGGCGCAAGACTAGCTCAGTTTGCCGAGGCACGAGAATAGTCGGTTCGCCGAGGCATGAGAATAGCTCGGTTCGCCGAGATGACTTGACTCCACTGAAGGTGATTCGGTCTTGCTATTTTTCAGATGTGACAACTGTCCACGGGATGTTGAGATTGATTTCGATCCGCTATCTTGGATCGCATGAACATTAATGCAATGATAATTTTACCCTTCATCACAACGGTTTGACAAAGTGAACTGTGAGTGAACGGGTGCGATCAACATTTGTAAGACACTTGTGTCCATAATATGATGAACCCTCCCAAATCAAACAGCTCAGGGTGAACCGAACCAATTTGGAAACGGGATGGTTTGGCCTAACGGTTTGGTACAAAAGAAGAACCGACTGAACCGACCCAGAACCAACCAACCAGCCCCGAACCAAATCAAACCATCTGGTTTGGCCCAAATCAAACCATTCCACCTAATCAGTATGCCATCGGTATGGTACAATACACTCCATACTAAAACATACCGTCCAGTACCAAAATGGTATCAGTTCTCAATACGGTGAACCTTGCTTGCATCAATAAACAAATTGATTATTCTACCACATTATAGAGTTAAGCATGGACATCTCTTACCCTTCTGCTTGCAGCAGCTTGCGCTCTGGTTTCTCTTGAAGAGAGCATGACCTTCAAATTAGGCTCAGCAGAATTAGCACCATCTTCTTCTGGCTTTTGTACTGAAATATAACTCTGTTAATTGAAGTAAATGAGTCACAATATGCCCACTTTTCAGAAGCACTTTCCTCATCACAGATTATTTGTAAAGATTCAGATCAAGTTAGCATGGAACTAGATTTCACTTTGTGGACATGAATTTATGGAAAACACAGAATTAGTAACAGATGTACTTGTGGAAGGATCTCATTTTCAGCATTCTTTGACATGCTTGCAGATTCTTCTTCAGTGCTCGGTACTAAATACCCAATTTGGCACTACTTTATAATTTTTCAAAAATAGTACCAATATTAAGGGTGTGTATGAGTTAGATCAAGCTAAAAAAAAAAAAAGTTAGCTTAAGATATTGAAGCAGGCAAGCATTGAATAGTTGAACCCTTAAAAATAAAAAAAAAAAGCTTCGATAAAAGAATATCAAATAACATCTGTTTTAATCCATTGTCCTATCTTCATCTACTAAGATATAAATATAAATTTATGCTTTTAATACATACATACATACATACACACACACACACACACATATAATATGGTTTAAAATTCTTACCTAACCTTATTTGACATCCACTTTTAAAGAAAATATGTGTGTATTATTGTAGTATTGAATTAACCTACTTTCTACTCGATATATTTTGTTTGGTGGTTTTAAAGTTTTATTTTGTGATTAAATCTATTTTCAATATTTGATTTGTATTTATATGATATATCCATCAAAAATTATATATGGATATAATTTTAATATACAGCTAACATTCATAATCTTATTTATGATCATCAAATAAAAAATGGGTCACAATATAAACATATTAATATCTCGAGCACTTAAAGTCTTCTCTCCCAGCGGGAGCTAATGCTCCTACTTTGTTGTTCCATGAAAGAAAGCCATAAAGACAACCCTTGCAAAAATTGGCACACTTCTATGTGGAAAAGAAACATCACGCGGTTCGTAGTTATTACTGCTGGATTTTGATTTTTTTCTTTGCGTAAAGTGAAGTGTTTTATGAATTTCCCCATGGAACGGAAGTTGCCACCATTGCATTTATCATTCATAAAATTGAGAGGGAGAGAGAGAGTAGAGAAATTAACCTGAAGCTCTTCCACTGGTAACTCGATGGTAGCATGTATATCATCCAATTATTATCACGTTTTTAAAATGGTTCCTTGTGATGACAACAAAATAAATAAATAAATAAATAATAAAAATAAAGGGATGGTTAATACATCTTATATACATTCATGAACTTAGGTATGGACTTCAATTCTATATAATTATTTTTTCTTTTTAAATTAAGAATATAAACTCATAAATTTATTTTATTAAGTGCATATTTTAATGCTCATTAATAATGAATTGAAGCGCATGCATATGGGTGGTGGGATGAATTTTAAAAAGAAATAAAAAAATGCTATATAAGAATGGGATTGGATTGGATGGAAGATGAAAATAATAAAAGATCTTTTTTTAATTTTTTAAATGCTAAATATGATAATTCATTAAAATATTTTTGATGATTTTTTAAAATATTTAATTCAATAAATTCTTTAAAAAATATATATTAATTATATAAAAAAATAAATTCTGATAATTTTAAATTTTTATATTTTATAAAAATATAATTTATAGTAGTTAAAATAAAAGATATAATTTGTTAAAATAAAAGCATGCCCTGATATCACTAATTGAAATAAAAATATGCTAATAAAAAATAGCGATGTTGAAGCAACTTGATCTATATTTATTTTAGTAAAAATGAAAAAAAAACAAAAAAAAATGTTTTCGATCAAAATATTTCGAATATTCTAACGAAGCCGGTGAAATCTTTCTTATATGGCAACCATCAAACACCTTTTTATTTTCCGATATACCTTGATGGTCCGATAAGAATCCCATGGCTATTATAGGATCGATTTAGCCACTGGCCCACTACCCAAAACCCAATCTCTCTCTCTCCTTTTATAATTCTATTAACGCAGTCGGCGAGAGCGGAGGAGAGAAGAGGCGTTTCGATGGAGGGGAAGAAGGAAGAGGAAGCACAACAGAAGACCACTTAAATTAACATTTATTAGAAAAAATTGCTTCATACTCTATTTGTAAGCAAAGTTATTAAATGTATTTCAAGAATGACATCACTGAAATGGAAAAAATTACCATATTATGATATGAGAGAATCAATGGAATCTCCTTCTAATTGCAAGGCAATCCAATTTTTTTGCCATTAAAGAAACAACTCAATTGATTATTTGAGAATATGCACCTACAGTTTCACAGATTGAATTATATAATGATAGGAACAACTCTTCAAGCACAATAGAAGACCACTTAAATTAACATTTATTAGAAAAAATTGCTTCATACTCTATTTGTAAGCAAAGTTATTAAATGTATTTCAAGAATAACATCACTGAAATGGAAAAAATTACCAAGATTATGATAATAAAACACTAAAATCAGCAAATCTATTGAATCTTTAAACTGGTTCTGATGACAATGGTGTAATGATGGTATGATGGCATAATGTGCTTTTGTATGAAGTTGTTGGTGCTAGCACAATATGTCATCCAACATGAGGTACATGCTAGCATTGACATGATTGTCCTTTATACTAGCCATTCACCTAGTATTTTACTCTTTTTATGAGTTTGCACATTGGCTATACATACATGCACACATGCATATATGTATGAACACAATTGAAAAGTGTTGACATGTTCATCAGATGACATGGTCATCCCACAGCCATCATGAACATTCATATTTAACTTTAAGGATTCACTCATTTCATGCCAATCTCACCATTGCATAGGGTTCTCAAGTAAGTGTTGCAAAGTTGCCCATCATGTGAACTGATGATCTCAGTGCCAACCAAACTGGCATATGATAAACCGCTGTAAAATCGGAGTCTTACTATAAGGTCATTGTCCACAATCTCAATCACAGATTAGTTGTAAATCTGGAGTCTTACTACAAGGTCATTGTCCACGATCTCAATCACAGATTTGTAAAGTGACAGTTAAAATAAGAATCAACACAATTTGAGCATGTAAATAGTTTGTGAAGGATCCATATCCAATATTGTACTCATGCCAACCATCAAAATATCTCCAACCATTTTAATGGTCCCATAGCCTCCCTTCTCCCTTCAGGTTTTCAAGGGCTCTGTGGTCATTGTCTTGCATAGTATTATCTTTACTAGTCAGCAACTTCCTTTCCTCAAAGAAACCTGATCCAATATTAGGTACATATACTCTCCTATCCTTGTTGATATTCTATTATCTTTTCAAGCCTCATAAAGCCTTGCTCTTCCTTGCTCCCGTTAATTTAGGGAAGCTATTTGCATGCTACAAGATATTCCTGTTTCTTTCTCCCCATAACCCTCCAAGAATCATGACTATCATATTATGGAACGCAAACTTCTTGAAAATATCCAATATGATGTTGTAACTGGAAGATAATCTCTGAGGATTGACTGCTTTTTTCACGATTTCATTGATAAAATTGTGGGTGCATTTCTTTCCTATTGCTCAAAATAAAAACAAAAGAAAAAGAAATATTCAACATGGTGAAAGGTTCAATTAAAGATTAATTCCATTGTTTCAAAAACAAATTGCTCTCTTAAATCCATGAACACAATACTGAGCATCAATGTACATACATACATGTACATGTACATATATATGAACCAGCATGTGCAAAAAAGGAATATAGCTTACCTTAAGCTGGAATTTCATAAACTTGATATAGTCAATGACATCATCCAGTGCATATTACATATGAAAGATGATTTCCCAACATCCAAGCGCATATGCAAAGTCACAAGGATGGTGCTAAAGTAATTTGATTTTAGAAGAAGATTTTTATTCCAGCATGAGATGGAAACAAAAGCTTAGCACCTAATCATTTAACGTAGTTCAATTGATAAAAATTTAAACTGAAGTCTGAATCATTACAACTATGGTATATAAAGCGATCGATGTTATTCATTAACTTTTCGTGCAATGGATTCACATAATACACTGGATGGAGAATAAGCAAAACTATGTAATATGGGATTACAATCTGACACTAGAAAACTGAATGAGACCACTCAAGACCCCCCCCCCCCCCCCTAAGTCAGAAAAATATTTGTTGCCCTAATGCACTAGATAGCACTACTGTATTAGTTAGTAATGCCCCGCCTGCATGCACATACATATGTACTAATCTCAGCAAGATATTGCAATACCACAGAATGTACAGATTGAGATGTGACATAAACAATGTGAGCAGCCCCAAGAGAGCAAGCTTCAAAACCCCATAAAAATATAGCCAAATATCCAAATCCAATAAAGAGGAAAATGAAGCTAGCCTATCAGGGAAAAGTGAAAAAAAA
>UESW01004677.1:29195-63609 GCA_900491605.1 Calamus simplicifolius | reverse complement strand
CTATTGTTCAGCAGCCTAATTCAGATTTAGTTCAATTCATGATTGCAGCATAACCAATGATCCTCTGACAATGACTAAAACAGGAATTGCAAAAACAGATTAATTGCATCAAAGTTTGAGGGCATGTGCATGTCACCTTGTCAGAACATGGTATGCAATTTTGCAATGCTTTGATTCCTTCAGTAACTCTGGCTCTGTGGAGCTGCCATTAGTACATCCAAAAGAAAAGTAGATCAATAAGACAGATAGAAAATATGAATTTAATTTAATTCATAAATTTCAGCTAGCTAGGAAGACGACAGAACAATAAGAAAACAACAATATATACAATCAAGAAGTTATCTTCACTAGAAGAGCAGAGTTTGTTAACTTTTTTCTGGAAAAAAAGTTTCCAACTTAATAACCACTATATACATGACAGAAAGTAAAGATAAAAAGAAGGATGTTGTTACTCTGCTTTTGAACTGAATTGTTCATGAACAAAGTGAGCTTGGCTATCATTAAGGTTTTTCCAGTTATTTAAATAGAAAAGGCTGAGCTCAAACTCTTTCTTTTTTTTTTTATAATACACTTGGTGTCCATGATATGATGAACCCTCTCGAACTAGACAGCCCAGGGTGAACCGAACCAATTTGGAAACAGGATGGTTCGGCCTATCGGTTTGGTACAAAAGAAGAACCGACTGAACCGACCCCGAACCAACCAAGCCAGCCTCGGACCAAATCAAACCATCCGGTTTGGCCCAAATCAAATCATTTCACCTAATCAGTATGCTATCGGTATAGTACGATACACTCCATTCCGAAACATACCAGTCCAGTACCGAAATGCTACCAGTTCCCAATACGGTGAACCTTGCTTGCATCAATAAACAAATTGATTATTCTACCACATTATAGAGTTAAGCATGGACATCTCTTACCCTTTTGTGTGCAGCAGCTTGTGCTTTGGCTTCTCTTGAAGAGAGCATGACCTTCAAATTAGGCTCAGCAGAATTAGCACCATCTTCTTCTGGCTTTTGTACTTAAATATAACTCTGTTAATTGAAGTAAATGAGTCACAATATGCCCACTTTTCAGAAGCACTTTCCTCATCACAGATTATTTGTAAAGATTCAGACCAAGTTAGCATGGAACTAAATTTCACTATGTGGACATGAATTTATGGAAAACACAGAATTAGTAAGAGATGTACTTGTGGGAGGATCTCATTTTCAGCATTCTTTGACATGCTTGCAGATTCTTCTTCAGAGCTCGGTACTGAATACCCAACCTAAAAATAGCACTACTTAATAATTTTTCAAATATGGTACCAGTATTAAGGGTGAGTATGAGTTAGATCAAGATAAAAATAATAAAAAATAGCTTAAAATATTGAAGCAGGCAAGCATTGAATAGTTGAACCCTTAAAAATAAAAAAATAAAAGCTTCGATAAAAGAATATCAAATAACATCTGTTTTAATCAATCTTCTTATCTTCATCTACTAAGATATAAACATAAATTTATGCTTTTAATATATACATACATACATACATTCATACATACATATATATACATATATATATACATATATATACATATATATATATATATATATGTATGTATGTAATATGGTTTAAATTTCTTACCTAACCTTATTTGATATCCACTTTTAAAGAAAATATGTGTGTATTATTGTAGTGTTGAATTAACCTACTTTCTACTCAATATATTTTGTGTGGTGGTTTTAAAGTTTTATTTTGTGATTAAATCTATTTTCAATGTTTGATTTGTATTTATATCCATCGAAAAGTATATATGGATATAATTTTAATATACAGCTAACATTCATAATCTTATTCATGATCATCAAATAAAAAATGGGTCACAATATAAACATATTAATATCTCGAGTACTTAAAGTCTTCTCTCCCAGCGGAGAGCTAACACTCCTACCTTGTTGTTCCCTAAAAGAAAGCCATAAAGACAACCCTTGCAAAAATTAAAGAATCCATGGCACACTTCTATGTGGAAAAGAAACATCACCCGGTTCATAGTTATTACTGCTGGATTTTGATTTTTCTTTGCGTAAAGTGAAGTGTTTTATGAATTTCCCCATGGAACGGAAGTTGCCACCATTGCATTTATCATTCATAAAATTGAGAGGGAGAGAGAGAGAGTAGAGAAATTAACGTGAAGCTCTTCCACCAGAAACTCGATGGTAGTATGTATATTATCCAATTATTATCACGTTTTTAAAATGGTGCCTTGTGATGACCAAAAAATAAATAAATAAATAAATAATAAAAAGAGGGACGGTTGATACATCTAGAAGATTACTCCCGGTATTCCATATTCAGATATATACATTCATGAACTTAGGTATGGACTTCAATTTTATATAATTGTTTTTCCTTTTTAAATTAAGAATATAAACTCATAAATTTATTTTATTAAGTGCATATTTTTAATGCTCATCAATAATGAATTGAAGCGCTGGTGGGATGAATTTTAAAAAAAAAAAATAATGCTATATAAGAACTGGATTGGATTGGATGGAAGATGAAAATAATAAAAGATCTTTTTTTATTTTTTAAATGTTAAATATGATAATTCATTAAAATATTTTTGATGATTTTTTAAAATATTTAATTCAATAAATTCTTTAATATATATATTAATTATATAAAAATAATTTTTTGATAATTTTAAATTTTTATATTTTATAAAAATTATAATTTATAGTAGTTAAAATAAAAGATATAATTTGTTAAAATAAAAGTACACCCTGATATCACTAATTGAAATAAAAATATGCTAATATAAAAAATAACGATGTTGAAACAACTTGATCTATATTTATTTTAGTAAAGATGAAAAAAATGAAGAAATTTTTGTTTTCGATCAAAATATTTCGAATATTCTAACGAAGCCCAGTGAAATCTTTTTATATGACAATCATCAAACAACTTTTTATTTTCCGATATACTTTGATCATCCGATAAGAATCCCATGGATTTAGCCACTACCCAAAACCCAATCTCTCTCTTTCTTTTATAATTTTATTCGTGAATTCTATTCGTAAATCGGTACGCAGCCGGCGAAAGCGGAAGAGAGAAGAGGCGTTTTGATGGAGCGGAAGAAGGAAGAGGAGGCCAAGAGGAGGCACGGGTCGGCCACCTGCTTCGTGATGGTGGTTTACGTCTTCCTCTTAATTTTCCTCTGTTTTCTTCCGTAGATCTCCAAACGATTGTTCGCAATTTCACTTTCTGGCACGTGGTTTAGGAACCAATTCTCCGGTCATTGTCCACGATCTCAATTACAGATTAGTAAAGTGACAGTTAAAATAAGAATCAACACAATTTGAGCATGTAAATTTAGGAACCAATTCTCCGGTCCTCCTCTTATAAAAGGAACAGGGAAACGCTTTCTATAATTGACGTTACAATGGTATTATTAGTCCCACATCGAAAATTATTAAGAAAATAAATTGCTTTAAATTGTTGCAAATATCAAATCTTCAATCGCTGGGCCTGGTAGCGCGGGCTTATCACCCAGCGGGGGCATTAAAGGGCGCGGATGGGGGTGAGTTTCAGCTGTCCTGTAAAAGGAGCAAGAGCAGTTTCCGGTCCCTGTTAAGGTAGACTGTGGTTAATAATAAACAAGAATAGGAATAGGTTTAATTAATTAATTAATTAATACGCTGAGGAACACGAACATGAACAGGACTGGACTGGAACTTCTTGACGACGAACAGGGAAATCTTTTTCTACACAGGACGAACAGGGGGAACAGGGGCTTCATCTTCTACTTTAACAAAACCTAACAACCCACATGAACTGCTTTAACAGGAACATGAAACATCTTCTATACACACAGCTGCTCCAGACGGCCCAAATTTTTTTGATATTCTTCATGTTCTCTATATTTTGTATTTTTATTTGTTCCCTTCTCGTGCGTTCATATCGCTCTATCTTTTTGTTTTTTCCCCTTAATGTTTGATTTAGAGTTTGTATCGCGCGTTCGTATCGCCTAAAATAATAATCTGAGATCCATCCAAAGAGAAATTAGAATTACAATGCCGTGAAGGGCCATACTACAAGAGGATACAGTCATCGCATACAATTGGCAATAATATAACTAGCATCATTCGATGGGAATTTTGGAGGCTTCTTCCGCGCAGGCCCAAGTCAAAAACCAGCGGGCAGTAGTCGCCACACCAACTCTGATCTTCTCTATTTAGTTTTAAAATTGCTGATAAAGAAATCTGAAAGGCTTGAGTGGAGAGTGGCCAAAGGACAAAACCAATGGAATAGAGGCGATTTATGCGTTGTTTGAAGGCAATATAAAAGTCTCATAAAAAAGACGTATGACCAACACCATCGGTTTACATAAACTGGTGCAATTGTAAAGTAGTAGGGTGATTTTTTTAATGGAGAGTCAGAGCCAGAACCAATCACCCTCATTGGATTTAAGAATAGTTTTCAAGTTGAATTCGTTTGCCAACATCATATGGATGCTGACAAGCCTTCCACATGCCTACTTTTTTTTTTGTGACAATTTGAATTCGATATATCTAGAAAAGTTGATGGGAGTTTAAGATTGCTTTAGGAATCAGATTACCGTATTTGATTTCTACTAGAAAGTTAGGTAGACTCATATTGTTGGCAGATGGAAATCTTTGTCTTACTTTTTTTTTTCAAAATTATCCTTAAAAACAAAACATCATTCATGAGAGAGAAAGAGCCCATTTAACATAATATGTTATATTAAAATTTTAATTAATTTTTTGTTACATATTAATATAATAATAAAAATATTATGTTAAATTATGTATAATAATTAATTATTTCAATATAATTATACTTATATATTTATTATGATAATAATTATAGTGTTTTTATACTAATGTATTAATAAAATTTAATATTGTATAATATAATATTAAATTTATCATATAATTAATGTATTTTAATAATATTATTAAATTATTGTAATGTTATATTTTTTATAATATAATAATAGTATATATTGAATATATATAATTTATATTATAAATATAGCAATACAATAAATGGATATAGTTATTATAATCATGATAATATTGTATGTTAATTAGTATACTATATAGTATTATTAACATTATTAATAATAATATTTTTAATATTTAAATGTATTAAATAGTTATAATGATTATTTACTTATAACAATGTGATGTATATTATATTTATAATATTTAATTTCTATAATATTTTTAATTAATCATTTATTTAAAATATAATATTCTCAACTCATCTAAGCCTTTTTCCAACTACATGGGTTTGGCATATTAAAATGTAATATTATATGCTTTTTATAATATATAATTGTAATATATTCTATTTTTGTATTAGTTATATATTTTATATATTATTAATAATTGGTATCATATTGTATAAATATAATATAATTAATTATTATTTTATATAATTATGTAAAAATAATAGTATAAATAATTATTATACATTTTATATAATATATTTTATAAAAACTACTCTACTTTACTTTCTTTTCAATTTGAAAAATAGGGATATTTTTGAAATTTTAATATGCTTACCATCTGAATTGCATGTAATCTAGCCCATCAACCAAACATGTTAAAGCAAGATACCTAGCAATCTTCAATCAGATTACTACATGACCAAACATTTCCTACATGCTCAGGCATTTAAATTTCATAAATCACATGCCTGGTAAATGTAATGCTAGGATGGAGCCTTGCAATTTATGAATCAAATGCCTCTTGAGGGGGGATATGGTTCAGGCGAGGAAGGTGTGAATAGCAGTGCGTTCTAGAAAGAGTGAGAACAGGTGGAATAAGGAGGGGAGGGGAGAGGTGGAGAGGAGAAGAATAGGAGACACCCTAACAAAGGTGGGGCTAAGGTGCTTAGCCAGCTTGTGGCGCTCCAATGTTTAAATGCTCTAGTATGTAGCAATGTAGAGGGGACCGAGAGTAGGGGTGGCCATTTTGGACATGATCCGTGAACACATCTCAATCCCAACATGAAGTTAGCGGGTTTGAGTTGGGCATAAACATGATTGGATCAAAATCTAGTTAACCCATCAGATACGATTAATAAACAAGTTGGATTTTGGGTTGAACTATTAATATGAAATTAACGCACAATTGATGTGATTATTTAATAGGTCAATTTGTGTAAATTAACCCACCAAACCTATTTATCCAAATTAATTTCACCTTTTAATTAATTATTATTTTACCATCAATTAGGATCCAGTGATTGGATGGTAATGGATATATAATTACATTGTGTTGATATATAATTACTTTAGAGTTATAACTTTGAGTAATTACTTTATGATTAAATTGGTATAAATAAATCACACAGATCGATTTATGTCAAATGGGTCACATGGGTCAATTTGTGTCAAATGGGTCATTGGGGAACATGGGATAAACAGGTCACATTGGTTACATAGGTTAGACGGGTCATGTTGTGTAACCCATGTAATGCACAGGTTAGATTCAGGTTTAGATTTCTGGCCAGATTAATAAACGGCTTAGGTTTGGGTTGACCCATTTGTAGTTATACTTTGGAGTTGTCTTAATATAGTTATGATTCATTGACACAATTTGCCACCCTTAACCTAGAGGTAGGGGGGGAGAAGGGAAGGGAAGGAGAGGAGGAGGATAGCAGGATGTTTGGCAATTCTCTAGTGTCTATTGTAAACAGAAAGGTAATTTAAGAGAAGATAGCTAGTAGGAAAAGATGGGAGATGGGAAGAGGTGGAATCAAGGATGCCAGATTTCATGATTTTATTTAGTTATATATAATAAAATATGCAGGTTAATATTGAATGATAGTTCAGGTTAGGGTAGGTTAAGTCTAGCTAGACTTTCTGTTAGCTTGAACTTAACCCAAAAGGTAGGCTTTAGATTCTTTGCTTGGACTGGCCTATTAGGCTAGAATTCCGTCCAAGCCTAACCCAAATTAAATTGAGCATGCCAGACATATTTGCACAAGTCTATCATAGAGCTCTAAATCCTAATGCTTCCTTCGTGGAAAGCATCTCCAATAAGACTGGATTTGCATGCTTAAGAGATCACAATCATTCAAGCTTCTTCAAGGCCTTAAAATTTTTAATTATCTTATTATTGTTGGAGTTACAATGCTTTCTCTTGGTGTGAAGTGCACTATTGTTCCTTATGCATTTGTTGGTGATAAGCTTTTCTAATGCTAGGGGTTCCACATGCATGGAGATAAAGCATATGCATTACATGTTCTGAATACTGATTTACTTGTACTAGAAGTTAAACTAAACAAAGGGTGGGCCTAAGTTTGCTCTATTGTGAAGTGTCATTAGTTTGAAAGATGGAAGCTGCTTCTTCATATGCAGGGTAAGACTACGTATATCCAATCTTCCCTAGGCCCTATAGTGGTAAGAGCCTTGTGCATTGGGACACCCTTGATTTAGAATTTAAATTGAACAACTAACTAATTTCCATCTTCTATGTGTCCCTTTTATTTATTTATTGTGATATGTTCTTTTTGCAAATTGTTCTCATATATATACTATCTATATTGTCTTAAATCCTTGTTTACAGGACACATTGACCATTCTGCAAGAGTCATGTGAGTCATCACATGGAATAGGTCATTCATAGGCATTCCTCATGCTGATGACGGAAGAGATGATTTTGATAATGATGAATGGGAAACTCAAGCCATTGTCTCGGATAAAATGTTAACATGGGAGAAAAAGCTATATGATGAAGTGAAGGTACATCTTAACTTTTCATTATATCTTCATTTATGATCTAATGATTGACTTTCTTTTTGTCATCACTCTTTTTTTTTGTTTAAAGTTGGATAAGTGTGTACATAGGGAGAAAATTAAATAACTAGAGTTTTACATAATAGTCTGGAATCCCATATTGTTTTGCCATTGGAACTGCTAGAACAAACCATTTGCACTTAATTTGAAAACTTCAAAAAGTGAAAACTATTGATATTGAGAAATGATGAGATTGAAGGAAACTAGGCGGGACTCGACAACAGATGGCCAAATAGATTTATAATTCAGTTTTGAGGTTTGACATTACAATAATAGCAACAGCAATAAAGTACATCTTCTAGGGCCTGATTGGAACCTAGTAATTTCAGTGTTTTGGATGGCAAACAGGACTAGAGAATTGTCAAGGAAGTAGAAGAGCAAGACTGGGGGTGGGTAGGCAGACAACGATGTGAAGGTGGGGAAAGCAAATCAGCTAGGTTTGGGTGGGGATACTGGAAACAAGACTATCATGCAGGGGTGGGGGGAAGTCGGCTTGGCAGGGATGGGAGACGAGAAAGGCAAGGTGGGCAGCGGTGATGGAGTGGAGGTTATGTGAAACAGAGAAAGCAAGATGAGTGTGGGTGTTGTAGTGGAAGTTTGGATTGGGTCCCCTTTTTTTTTTTGTGGGTGGGGGGTAGCGAGGTCAGTGAGCGGAAGTGACGGGGTGGAGGTTGAGCATGGTAAGAAAGGTGAGGTAGGAGAGCATGTTGTGGTTGAATGTTAGGGAGGCAAGGTGAGAAGATGGTGAGGTGAGAAATGTTGATGGGGTGGAGGCCAAGTGAGTGGAAGAAAGCAAGATGGGAGAGGGTGTTGTACTAGATTGGATGGGGCAGGGAGTTGTTGAGGCGGGTAAGGGTGGTGGAGTGGTGGTTGGGAGAGCTGGGGAAGTTGACGTTGGAGAGGGCAACAATGATGTTAAGGGAGGGGGCTTGGGTGGAAGAGCATTTGATTAGGGGTTTAATTTGAGAGAAGCAAGGAGTAGGGTAGGATACATGCTTGCTTGAGAGGCTACAACCCATCCTATGCTTGATCAGACCACCACTTGAGCTGCACCTTTTTCAGCCTGAGCTGCAGCCAGACCACATCTCACTTGCAGCATGCAGTTGAAATGCTATCCTCCAAACACTTGGGCCACACCATCCATGGAGTTCAAGCTGTAGATAGACTGACATGCAGGGTTCCAAACAGCCGTTAGGTTTTTCAGATTCTGTTAAGAGTCTGATTATGCCTTTT
Organism: Calamus simplicifolius; assembly: GCA_900491605.1. Lineage (NCBI taxonomy): Eukaryota > Viridiplantae > Streptophyta > Magnoliopsida > Arecales > Arecaceae > Calamus > Calamus simplicifolius. The sequence continues at coordinate 54,560 of UESW01004677.1, read as the reverse complement.
CTTTTTTGTATTATTCAGCAACTTGGATGTATAGGTTGCGTCTTAATTTGAATAAGACAAGAAAGTCCTCTAGTCTAATTGAATAGGATGGAAGGTTGCCTAGGAGTCTTTTCCTTGTATGATTAGGAATGGGTCTTGGGTGCAGGTTATAGAAGGGCCCCAATACCGTACACCAAACAAAATCTATCTGGATCAGTAAAATATTTGTATTCTTTTATTTTATCTTTCGTGAGTCGAGGCAGAAAGAGGTCTTGTTATATGAGCTTCAAGGAAACTGGATTATCACTTCGCATCTCTTTTCAAGAGGATGATAATTCTCCTATATTCTTCCCCCACCGTGCTGTGTAAGTGTGCACGTGTGTGTACTTTCACCATTACTGCCAGAAATCCAAGACTGAGGTATAACTATGCATTTGTGCATACAAGACCTAGTTCTTGTTAATTATTTTATTATATGAAAAATTAGTTCATCAATTGGGAGAATATTTTTGATTTTATTTCATGGTTTCAAATCCTTATGAGACATTCCATGGGATGCCAAGATGGATTGCCATCCCAAGTTCGGGATTGGATCATCTTGCCATCATCTCAATATCCCATTTGGCATGTATTGGGACATCTCTTGTCTCAAGTGTTGCGATGGTTCAAACGGTCCTGTCTCGTGGGATTAAAAACCTTGTTTCATTTCATATTTTCTTTAATATGAGGCAATTGCTAAATTATTAGAAAACTTTCCTCAGCTTCAATATATACTGCCTTGTAGGTGTTTGTGTGCAATTAAATATCCTTGTAAACGATCGTAATCCTCATTCATAGAGTTCTTGTTCATTTTTCAGATTTCTTATTTGAGACTTAACTTACCTTCCACCACACCTATAAGACACTTTGGAGCTCATTTTTCAATAAGCTCACATTAAAGTAGGTGTATGCAAAATATATAGTCATATGCATTCTGCCTTATTTTATATTTTTGATGTATTCACATCAGGCTTTGATGATGTCCATAACCAGTGGAAGTGATGCCATGTATCTTTGAAGGTTAACCGTCATTGTATTCTGAGTGTGGACATGGATTAGACAAATACAATATGTTGTTGTACACTTCAACCTTGGCACGAATATTAGAACACATTGAGCTAAAGGAAGCTGTTCTTTCATATAGAGATCCTTAGAAACATTCATATGGAAATCAAGTCCTAGAAAAGAAACAGCTAAATCATTGGCCTTGCTTGTTTTCACATGTTTTTATTCTTCTACTAGTTTTTTATTTTTCACAGGAGGATTGCATCTTGCCCTAGTAAGAGTCTCAACACCTTGCCTTGTGCCCCTCCTTTTAAAATATCACCCTTTATTTGACCATTAAGAAGAGATGATGGTATGGTTACGAGTTTGTTCCAGGGAGTTCAATATGTTGAAGGGTGATCTTTGATTGGTTATCCTTTATAGTTATAGCTTTGGCTATGTTTGGATGCCCTATTCCTACCTAGAATAGGGACCTATTCCAGGTTATTCCCCCAAATAGGCGTAAAAAGGTTTGTGGGCCCCACAGGATTTCCTATTCTCTCGAAATGCTCGTATTCCCATTTTGCTATTCCATGGTACCCCATGGAATAGCACGTATTTCATCTCGCGTATTCTAGGGCCATCGATGGAAGAAAAAAATGGAAGTAAAAAAGAGGGCTTCGGTCTTCATCCATTTCCCGACTAGGGTTTGAGAGCGATTCGGCAACCTCCATTCTTCGTTTGCTCTTCCACTTTGGCGTTCTTTCTTTGGATCTTGCGAGAACCCTCTTGACTCTTCTCTCTGCATTAAGGAAGCAGAGCAAGTGGATCGAAAGCTCGGCTTCGATCTCTTCTTCTCTCTTTCTCGCACAGAAGTAGTAAGCTTTGCTACCCCTTGATCTCCTTTCTCTATCTGATCTCCTGATTTTGTTGGAACTATATGCGTGCATTTCAGTTAATCTATTTACTTGATTTTGAGGGTTTGATCGGTGATCAGTGGTCGTGGGTAGGGTTTTGTTGAGAGATCCATGAGTTTTGGGCGATCATATGATGGTTTGCCGTGATCTAAGAGGAGCTCCTGGCATTGTTGTTCTCTGGAGTGGGGTATTCTGTTTGTTTTTGGGGTTGATGGCTGGATCTGGGGTTTCTTGCAACTCATTTCTCGTTTATCATGATTTCAAGTTTTGGGTAGTTTTAGTAGTCTAGCTTTTGATGTACATTTGTTTATTGAGTATTTATTTATTATCTTTGAAAAAATGATATCATCGGTATGTAGCTTATTATTTGGAGCTAATCATAGAAGTACTTTAACTTATTTTTTGATGCATAGGCTTTCCACACTGCACTATAAAAGGAATAAATAATACTTGACTGATTAATAATCCATAAGAGTCAATATTGTGCTTGCTATTACATTGAAGCTTCTAGATCAATACATTTGACGATGTTGATGGGAAAATAGATAAAAAAAGACCGAATCTGTTGCAATTTGCTTCAAGATTTTTGGCTTTATCATGTATTAAAACAATTTGCTTCAAGATTTGTGGCTATAGCAGTTGAATCTGTTGCAACAAGTTCACACCTGGATCTCAAATTCCTGAGGTAACTCTCGTCTCTTTTGCTGGCAGTAGCAAAGAGTTTCACCAATTTTTGGGTGGACAAAATTGTACCAACCTTCATCTATTTTTCTTTTCTTGGATGCAAACCAAACTTGCAATATTTCAAGGGAATTTGTGTGCTTTTCTGTAGATAAGATGCAGTGCCATTGATATTAAGTACACTTATTTGCTTGATCCTTGCGTATGTGAAGTATCGGCTCTGAAATCATGGCTTGGAGGGCATTTCTAAATGCAACCGTTGTGAAGCATCACAGCTTGGCACTCTATCTTGTATCTACATTATAACTAAATTGCAAGTAATTGCAAAGTCTATGAACTCTCTTGTATCTACATTCTAACTATATTGCAGGCAATTGCAAAGTCTATGAACTCTCTTGTATCTACATTCTTGTATCTACATTCTAAATTGCAGGTATTGTCTCTTGTACAAAGATAAAGTTGATTTTAGGTGGTGCTGATTCTTGTCTCATTTTTATATTTATTGTGTCCATATCAAATGCTAATTGCTACTTGAATAGGAATATCTTATGTTTTTCTAGCATGTTTCCTTCATGGGATTTGAGCAGTAAGTGCCATTTATTAGAGCAAGTTCTGCTGTGCTATATAGTTCGATGATCTGGAGCCCTACAATGCATTATTTCATAAATATCTATTGAGCTTCATTTATATTCTCTTGGAACCCAAATGTTTTTTGCTACTTGATAAAAAGACACTAGCAAGTTTTGGACAAGCTTTAGGAAACGATGTTTGCATAAAAAGGTGTTATGATTCAATATAAATTCTCAAGAAGTGCTGAATATAATTGGCATTAGTGGAGGTCCCAACAAAAATGTTAAGTTAATCTTCTCCACTACTGCCTTGATAATTGTCAGGATCTCATGGTTAACAGTATCTTTTTCTTCCCAGTTAATTGTTGCTTAAGAAAACTTCATTAGACCATGGCACATGTGATATATGTACTACCATTTTGGTTCATGTGTAGGTAGCATCTAATGGAAGACTGCGATTTTGCAAACAGGATATGCATGCATATTATTGAATGAATCCTGCTTTTAGCTGGATCACTTTCTTATGTTTCTTTTTAAAAGAGATCAACTGGATATATACATATTACTGAATGAATTCATAAATTTACTGTTGTCTTTAGATGAATCACTTTCTTTTGTTTCTCTCTTAAAGTAGATCAACCAACCAGGAAGTTTGATCTACGAAGGATGGAACATCAGTGCAGCTGCTGACATGTAGTAAAAAATGCAAGAATTTCAAAAAGAACTGAGGTTGCATATCAAGAACCATTGACTCAAATCTAGGTCACATGTATTAAAAGAGGCTTGATATGTATGCTTGTTCATTACATTTGGGCATCTGTGTATCCAAACCATAGCTCCATGATTTTATATGCATGATTGTTCAAATTAGAGCCTCTGTATTTTGTATACTCTTCCGTACTTAGGATCTTGAAAGGTCTGCAGTGCTGTGAGCGCTTGGAACTTTCTGAAGGAATCACGAGTTATCGACACCGTGGTGCCCGCCTTATACTCTTTTATTAAAATCAAATCTAGCATTCCTTTGATTGGCAATATATATTGGTTTTGGATTCCTAAATTTTAAGTTTTGTTCCCAAATATTTATTTCTAAACTATTTAATTTGTCACATTGTACGTTAAGCTCGAAGCCGCCTTTGCTGTTCAAAACCATGCCAGGTACATGGATATTTAAAAAAAATTCAAATGATGGTGTAATTATTAAGATAAGTAACTATATAAACTTATTTTTTTACATTTATTTATAATGAAATTTAAAGTTAAATTAATAATTTTAAATAAAAATAAAAATTTAACAAATTAATATTTCAAATTTTAACAAATAATTGATTTAAAGATATAGATTAGGAAAGGATGAGACATATTTTTTCAAAACATGAAGATTATTATTAAAAAATTAAAATAAAATAAAACTCTAATAAAGAGTATCCTTCTTGGAATATACTTAAACAATATTTAAAAGTTATGCATGATATTAAAATAAAGTAGTTAATTTTTTTGATCTCAATTATTTTGGCTTTATAATATATATTATCAAATATTATATATTATTAACTCTTGAATACTATTTATAAATTATTATAATTTAATAATTATTTAAGTTTTATATGTGGTAAAAAATTTACATATTTTTTCAATGCATGGAGATGTTGATGAATTTATTGGGCCCGGATTCTTAATTCTTATTCTATTTATTAATAAAAAATAATTTATTAAAGTCATTACATTAAAAATTAAATTGATAAACCATTTTTTCTTCTAAAAAATTTTATATTCCTCATAAAAAATTCATCTATTCCTAGTGGAATACATAAAAAAAATTTAAATGGTGTTTAGGATTTCTAAAAAATTCATCTATTCCTAGTGAAATACATGCTTATTCTCAAGTCATTCAAACACTATTTGGAATAACACTGCATTAATTGCACTGAAATAATATGAAATACCATATTTTTATCCAAAAAAAATCTGGAATAACAAGAGGAATAAGTTATTCTTGGAAAATTCGTATTCCTATTCCCAGAATAACTTTTTGAAATCCAAATACTACCTTTTGGAATAAGGGGGACATGATATCCCCCTTATCTCCTATTTCAAACACAGCCTAAGGGTTTTATACAAATATATTTCATTAAGAAATTTATAAAATCCATACGCTTCTGCTGCGCTGTTAGACGTGCACAAGCATTGATATGTGGACTTCTTCGAATCAAAAAAAGCATTATATGGTGGTCATGGCATATTACATTGATGATGTTTGGGTGTTAAGAAATTGCATATTGAAATACTAATTCATTTCTTTATGACTTATTACTTTAATCTTATATTTATTATATTAATATTATAATTATTTAAATTTGATAGATTTGTTTACATGCCTGCTCCAAATACTTTTGATGTTCTGTGTGACAAGCTTATGGAGACATTGTTGAATTGAAATATTGATAGTAAGTTATCTATCTTGTCTATTGATAATTGTAGTACGAATAATAACATGATTTTAAAGATGAAAAATAAGATTGATCGAGGTGTACTTATATTGGGGATAGCTTTTTTATACGAGGTGGGCTGCATATATTTTAAATCTGATTGTAAAAAAAAGGACTTAGTGAAAGAGAAATGTGCATGATAGTATTATATTTTTCTATTAATATTTTTTATTTTTTTAAAAAAATTATAAATTTAATAAAATAATTTTATTTTTTATATAAATGATTACATGGGTATCCTACCCGTTTATTTGATCGATCGGGTGTCTTCGTTTCGTTAAGTATAACTGCTTAACGGAAAGAGGAACGTGAATATTTTTTTCTAACGGGGCCGTAATTTGACTCGACATTGGCTAATAGGAGGCAACCCAATGGTTTCAAAGAAACAGCAAAAAAAAGAATATCCAAAAGTTATTATAGGATAATGATTAATGGATACAAATCTAGCAAAATCCACAACAAAACGTCTTTATTTAAAATTTTGGGATATAAAGAGTAATTTTCGTGGTGTATATGGCAGCTCCTTACGATTCTGGGTTAAAATTTCAATTTATCAATAATAATTTTGAAACTGCTTCCCTTTTATAAATGCATAATTAGATATTTATTTCAGCATCAGCCTCAATCATCGATTATTATAAGGCGGAAAAAATTCGAACTCGGTATTTATGCCCTAAAAGGATTCGAACCGCTTCTCGCTTAAGTTGGGTGCCTCTCCTCAATATCTATCCAAGATAATTTCTTCTCCGTCTTTCCTCCGTTGCCAAGGCCCATCGATGGCTGCCGAAGACGGCGGAAAACCTCCGACTCACCCTCGTCGGCGCACTCCCGATCACCCTCCCTATGCCATGGTATCACATCTCTTCCCTCATGTATGCACGCATAGCACATGCATGTGTTGTCTTGATGTGCATCACTGACGCGTTCTTGTTCATGGCCACGGGCAGATGATAGCTGCTGCAATCCAAACCTCGTCGGAGGAAGGAGGATCCACCGTGGAAGTGATATCTCGTTATATTCGATAATCTCCTCCCTTACTACCTCAGCAAACTCACCGCCCAGGGGGAGTTCGTCATGCCGGAACCAGGCCGTTTCCTCGTTGCTGCTTGCGCCGACGCCAAGCCGGCCCCGGGATCCCGTCCCTACCGTGCCCAGCCCAGCCCGCCGTCTAAGCCCGCAGACGAGAAAGACGATGACCGCGGGACGGCAGAGTCTCCTTCGGCGGTGGGCCAAGATAGCGACAATTCGATCGAGAGCAAGAATGGCGAAGGCTCCTCGAAGGCTCGCTCCACCGAAAGCATGCTCGAGTGCAGTGATGAGGGTAACAAGTAATCATTGGAATACGTTCTTGGCTTGCCATGGGAAGGGCCTCCGGTCACTGCGACCGCGATTGCGACTGTGAACGAAGGAGATGGACCCGACCCGGTGCCCCAAGCGTGGTGGATGTCCTTTAAAGAGGAATGCTTCGATCGGGGACTCAGAAACAGAGGGCCTGGACCAGCTTAAGGATGGCAACGATGGCAAAGGCCCAGATGATGAGCCAGAGCCAAAACGTCGCGGACGTCTGCCAAAGAAAAAGTCTGTTTTGATCGATAACTCTGGAGTGGGCTCAGAAACAGGGGGCAAGGGCGAACATGAGCATGGTGTTGATGGGAAAGGCCAAGAACAGCCAAAGCCGAAACGTCGTGGGCGATAGAGGTAACGCTGGAGTGGGCGATAGAGGTGGGCACGGCCCAGGCCCGCCATGCCTTAAACCGTGTGGTGTCTGGCAATGGGCCGTACCAAGCATGGCACATTAAAAAAAATTCAAATTTGGCACGGCCCGTAACGGGCCGTGTCCAGCACGCCCAGCTGGGCTATGCTGCGGGCCGTGCCATGGCACGGCCATTTGGTGCCTAGGCACCACCTGGTACTTAGGCACGGCCTAGGCACCTGCTGGTGCTTAGGCACCAACTGGGCAATTTCAGCCGATAAAAACGGCTATATCAGTTTTTAACGGCTATATAGCCGTTAAAGGCTGTTGGGAGGGGTTTAGACCATTTTACCCCTTCCAACAGTCATATAACGGCTATATCAAAGGGTAGTTTTGAAAAAAATAGAAATTCTATAAATAAATGAACTCTCCCTCATTCTTACCACACCAAACCAACTCCTCTATTACTACTATTTCTCTCTTCCAGCAAGTGCTCTAGTAGATTAGCAATTTAATTTTTAGTTTGCAAGTGTTCTTACAAGTGGCAAGTGCTCAAGCAAGTAGTCAAGTGCTACAAGGTCAATTCTTGTTGACAGGCGAGAGCGTAAAAGGAAGCTCACAAATCTCGGCTCCACGCCTCCACCTTTGATCTTTTCTCAATACCTTTTTGTGGCTTAGTTTTTATTTTTTTACATTTATTAATTAAAAATTTTAGATATGGCATCTTTTAACGAAAGTAATTTTAACATGCACACTTTTTCTGAGGGTGAGGAAACTAATCTCCAAGGACCCCAATCCCAACTCCAAGTTCCATCTAGAGCTAGTGTCAGTGAGTGTCAAACCTCTTCTTGTAAGAGTACTAGTAATGTTTGGATTGATTTCGATAGAATTATGGTTGATGGAGTCTATAAAGAAAAATGTAAAAAATGTCAAAACTTTACAGTTGTTCTAGTACTGGGGAATAGGGCATTTAAGAAGACATTAAGAGAGTCATAGGATGCATGATTCCAGTTAGCAAGGACTCCTTAATATACAAGAGGGATCACTTGTAGGCAATTTTGCATATAACCATGAAAATCAAAGAAAATTACTGGTAAGATGGATAGTTCAAGATGAATTACCTTTTAGTTTATCTGAATCTTATAATTTTGAAAGATATGTTCAATTAGGCCAACAACCTGCTTATAAAAGAACTAGTAGTCGTACCTTTAGAAGAGTGGTTATGATAAATTTTTTAGCAATGAAACAAAGTTTAACGGAAAGCCTCTCAAATTTAAATGCTAGAATTTCTTTAACTTCTGATATTTGGTCGGCATATGTAGGTAGTAATTGTTTTATTGCCGTTACTGCTCATTATATTGATAATGATTGGCAATTAAATAAATGAATTATTGCTTTTCGTGCTTTTGATTTTCCACATTCAGGACAACAAATTTCAAATATTATTTATCAAACAGTATGCTCATATAATATTAATAATAAAATAAAATCAATTACTTTTGATAATGCATCTAATAATAATTCTGTTGTTGCATTATTAAACAACTATTTGCATCCCATTTTAGATGGACAATTATTTCATATTAGATGTGCATGTCATATATTAAATCTTTTTGCTCAATCTGGCATGAACATAATTCAAGAGGTTATTTCAAAAATTAAAAATATAGTTTCTTTTATTCATGCTTCAAGGTTCAAGACTTCAAGAATTTAAACAATTATGTGTAGATCATGGTAAACATTTTAAAAAATTTAAACTTGATGTAATAACTCATTGGAATAGTACCTATGCCATGATACATGATGCATATCCATATAAGAACTTATTAAGTGGTTATATTAATGAGCGTGGATTAGGATTTACATTGACTGAAGCTGATTGGAATCAAGGTAAAATTTTAGAAGATTTTTTGGTTACTTTTTATGATGCTACAAATGTTCTTTCAGGTATTTATTATCCAACTTCTTGTTTATTTTCACAAAAAGCATATGTAATTAGTGAAAAATTTAAAGAATATAGATATCATGAAGTTTTAATGCCTATTATACATAATATGGAAACTAAATGGAATGAATATTGGAATAGGATATGTCCATTGCATAACTTAGCTGCTGTTTTTGATCTTAGAGTTAAATTAAATGGTGTAATTTTTTTAATTGATTAATATTGTGAAAATATGAATCAAAATCCTGAACCTGCTAAAGATGAGGTAACACGACTTCTTAATGATATTAATTTTTTATATAATGATAAAATTTGTGGATCTAGAATACATGCTCAAAGCTCTGCTTCTTCTTCTAGATCTCGTTCGTCATCTATTTTTTCATTAATTAGAAGACACGCACATGCTTCTTCATCTTCTTCATCTTTAAATAATGAATTGAAATTTTATTTACGAAACGATCTTCATTCTGTATATGATGAAGATCAAATAGAAAGTCTAAATGTATTAGCTTGGTGGAAGAGTGTTAAAAATCAATATCCTATTATGTCTGCCATTGCACGAGATATTTTAGCTGTGCCGATGTCCACAGTAGCTTCGGAATCCGCTTTCAGTGCAGGTCACGTGTTTTGGACGAAAAGAGAAGTAGGATGACTGGTGAGACAGTTGAGATGCTTATCTGCTTCAAAGACTGGTTTGATGCTGAGGCGAGGCTTTAAGATAAAGGTAGACATGACTTAACCAGCGAAGATGATGATGACACAAATACTACTGATGACTGATGAGTGATGAGTGAGTCATTTCTACTTTTATAATTATATATTTTATTTTTTAAATTGTTAAAAACTTAAAGTAAGTCATCTTTAATTTTTTTCTTTCTATTTTTTTCTCCTTGCTTATTGTATTATGTTCTGGAGGTCAGGCCTAGCCCCCCTCCCTTCTGTACCATTTTGATTTTAAATTAATAAACTGGTAGGGGTCTATGCCAAACCCCCCACCTATAAGGTGGCTTTATATTAATAAAATTTTTATTCCTAATAATTTTTTAATTTATCAAAAAAATATTTTTTTTACAAATTTTTTTTATTTGAGTTGTGCACGGGCCAGGCCCCAGGTGGGCCGTGTCGGCACAGCACGGTGGGCTATGCCAGGCACGGCCCAGGTGGGCCGTGTCGGCATAGCACGGTGGGCCGGCCCAGGCCCGTCATGGGCCATGCCATGCTGGGCCAACAGAAATTTTTTTTGCGCCCAGCACGGCACGGTTCACGGGGCCGTGCTGGCATGGCCCGGTACTGTAGCAGTATGGGACGTGCCAGGTGGACCTGGGCCATGCCGTGCCATAGGCGGCAAGGCCCATTGCCTACCTCTAGTGGGCAAGGGCCAGGATAAGTGCGGTGTTGATGGGAAAGGCCAAGACGAGCCAGAGCCCAAACGTCGTGGGCATCCACCGAAGAATAAACGCATTGTAATCGATAAATCTTCAGTGGGCTCAGGAACAGGGGCGAGGGCCAAGATGAGCCCGTGCCCGCTGAAGAAGCCCGCAAAGATGGCCCTGCTTCCATTCCCAACTGCCGAGGATGACCTCCGAAAGTTGCTAGAGGCCCACAGAATTAGCCTGCTATAGTAATTTCGATTTCGAAAAAGATCAAAAGACTCACTACATTGGATGATGCGGCAAATGCACATAGATTATGCACACATATTAATGCATATATGATATACGATAAGATTTATTGTCGGTGCTGCAAGACTTTTCCTTCTTATCTAACTGTTGTTTGTTAGTTGTTTTCTACTTTTCTTTGCCACCATGAGATCAGTCGCAGTAAATGCAAATTTTTTTTTTCTAACAGAGGATTGAATTGTTTTACATTTTATTATTTTCTGTTTATTAGGGTAACTGAGTGTATAAGACAAAAGGGTTGTTTGGATGGGTTCCATTGGCATTATTATCGTTGGCCGCCTTCCAAAAATGAGTTGTGATTTTTGCCTTAACACTGTGCTTAATGACTTTTTTTGGGACCTGACAATATGTCTGGAGTTTTGAATTAAAACAAGAATGACAAAAAATGTTTTAATTGTACTGAGCTTGACTCCTGGAGCACTAAGCTTCTTAAATTCAAAGAAGGTGAAAACCGTGCTTGGATCGAGACATGTTAAACACAACGATCTATCCTCAAAATATAATGATCCGATTCGATCCGAACCTTCTACTACAAGCACGATTGCGTAGAGGTGTAACCAAACAACTTCTTTATATGCTAAAAAAATTAATAATAATAAAAATATAATATATAATAATAATAAAAAAGAGAATTCTTTTTGAGCAAGGCTTCTTCAAAATTTTTTAAATTCTAAATTCTTAAGCTTATTATAGGAGTTCAGTCCATAATGGCGCCTCATAGCCATTATCTTCAAATCACTTCAGAAATTATTAAAAATGTAAATTCTTTAAACATCCTTCATGCGTACCATTTGGCCATGCAAACGTTCATGGAACGTTCATGGAATTCTCGTATGTGACGCAAGTGCGCCGCCACTCATGGGAACGCTCGTTCCTTTCATTTCCTTTTTTTAATTTAAATTTTGTTTTCTTTCTTTTTTTTTAACGTAAAAAAGGTCAACAAATTATTTTTGATATTACTAATTTCAATTAGGAAAAGCTTGCTTGATTCGATATGGTGTGTCAGAAGATGAGATCGAAAAAATTTATCTTAAGAAAAACTCCAACCCCTATGAACAGTGCCAATTCACCCATGCCATGTCATGTCAGCTAACCGGTAGGATGATGCATCATGCGTTGCAGTCCATAACATTGCTTTTCTAATTAAATCTCTGAAAAGGTTTTGCTTGTCAACTTCATTAGAATTTTGGAGGCCAGTTATAAAGCATAGAGAAATGGAGAGAGACACACCAACAAACCATGCTTCATTAGAATTTTGGAGGCCAGTTATAAAAGATACCACCAACCTCCTCATAGCTTATGCTGCATTGCTACGCCGTGCACGTGTACACTCTCAATTACATAAATGGAAGCACCTCCCATCCCATGTCCCATTTGGAGGGGACCGAGCCAACGGTTGGCAGCTTTAAAAGAGGCCACCGTGGCTTCTCCCCACTTCTAATGGAACAACGATAATGCCAAAGATTTTCTTGGGACCATGACCATCGCTTTCCCCACCAACAACACTAACGGTTGATTAATGAACACTAAGGCATACACTTGGGATGTTAAGGTGAAGCCTCATGTCTTTCCCTAAGTTTTTGCAACGATATGATGCTTGCCTCTAAATGTTTTTCTCCTTCGTTTTTGGCTCACGAACCGTTGACTCGGAAATTTGCAACTCTCTAGAAAAGGTTGGATCGTTCTTCATTATTAAACTCTTTAGTGATATTTGTCAAGATTATTTTGGTTCTCATTACTTCATTTGAATCTCGATAGAGGAAGACAGCTTGATCTAGTCATTGTATTATCTCGCTTGCTCCTTTTTATCAGTTGTTATATAGCTGAAGCTGGAGCAAAGCCAAATATTCTATGCTATGACAGCCTATTAATTCCCAGTGTTTGTCAGGCTTCATTTCTGCTGGTTACAACTGGAGACTGTCCCGCTTCGGAGTATGAATTATTCCAGCCACCAGTAACTGCAATAAGGACATGAAGCTCTTCCATCATTGTAAGGATCATATTACAACCTATGCAAGCAAAACCAAAAAATTTAAAATGTTTGGCAGCCAGTACATAAGATCATGCAAACTGTTGGAGCATTTCACCATCATAAAGCATCATGTTTAATCTGTCAAAGATGAAATCATATCTTGGGGATAGGATGGGGCCATGAGCAATAATCACATAATAACCATGATATCATCATAAAAAAATCCCTGTTGAGTTAGCATTGTAAGTAATGGCATCAATGACATTCGTAGGCCCTGTGGTTTTCTACCTCAACTAACGACAGCCAACCACTCTTCCACAAATACAAGAGACAGAAATTGAACACTTGAAACAAGATAACATTCGTGCAAGTAGATAAAGGGATACAATCTCCTGAAATCCAGATAACCCACCAACTTGTTCAAGGTCAATTTGCTTTGCAGTAAGGAACATGTTGGCACTTCTGATACAAAATGGCTACTACTTCTAATACCTTAGCAAGATAGGCTTTTCCATGGTCTGAAATGGTAAGATGATAATGAATATGCATAAATCTAAATAATATTGTTTATCATCAAATAATAAATATTTTTTTTATTTTAGATTTGTTATCAACATATAAAAACTATTTAGGATTTTAATCTTCATAAGAAGCATGATAAAAACTCATATTATCAATTTGATTGACTCAAGTATCCTATCAGATTAATGATTATGTAGCCTAAGGTGGCTCTTATACCACTGATGAAAATTATGTATTCAAGACATGAATCAAATTTATTAAAAACATAGCAGAAGATATAATACAAAATTTTTAGATGCCCAGGATCCTTAGGAATAGATTCATTAAATTAGAAATAAAATCTAAAACATTTGATTTATTCATACCTGAGTCCTTTATCGATGTAAAAAAGGATAAAGCCGGTGAATCCTCTGTCACTAGCCGTTTACGTGTTCGGCCTCTAACGGTGATCTACGTAGAGAAGAGTGGATGAAGACCTTTAAGGTATAAAGATGACACTTAGGAGAGAGGGATGCTAGCGCCTTTTGAATCCCTTGTAGAAAATATTCAAAACAGAAGATATCTTCGTAGGTCTAAAAGATCTAATCTTTTTTTTGAGGAGGAAGAGAAGAACATATTTATAGAGAAAGGGGGAGAGAAAGAAATGCTTCAAGAGAGAAGAAGAGACCTCTTTTCTTATGATAACCTTAATCCAAGGGTCAGGAAGAGACTCCCCTTTCTCATGGTAATCTTAATCTAAGGAAGAGGAAGAGACTCCCCTTCTAACATTAACCCAAGTATCACAATCTCAGCCTTTGAAATTAGGAGTTAGTTATCTCATAACTACATACCTTAATTTGCACATATTCACCATCGTACCATAGAGATTCATCATGCCTCATCCCATGGCATGAATCCTTCTTCACATCACTACAAGAAAATATTGAAATAACGACGCAAATTTAGCGACGCATCATTGCGTCGCTAAATTGTGACCACTTTGCGATGCCTCCGTGACAACAAAACATTGCGATGTAATTAGCGACGCATTAGCGACTCAATAAACCAGAAAATCAAAAAAAATTATTTTTTTATTTAGCGACGCAAATAATGCATTGCAATATTTTTAAATTAATTTTTTATAAAATATAAATATGGGAAAAAAATATTGCGATGCAACTCAGTGCATCGCAATGTTTTTAAAAAAATTATATTAAATAGCAACGCATTAGCGACGCAACAAACCAAAAAATTAGAAAAAATTATTTTTAATTTAGCGACGCACCAATTGCGTCACAAATAAATTAAATAAAATTAATTTTTTATAAAATATAAATAAAAAAAAAATATTGATGCAACTCAGTGCGTCGCAATATTTTTAAAAAAATTAAATATGTTAAATAGCGACACATTAGCAACGCAATAAACCAGAAAATTAGAAAAATTATTTTTAATTTAGCGACGCACTAACTGCATTGCAATTATTTTAAATAAAATTAATTTTTATAAAGTATAAATATGAGAAAAAATAATTGCGATGCAACTCAGTGCGTCGCAATATTTTTAAAAAATTAATTATATTAAATAGCGATGCATTAGCGATGCAATAAATCAAAAATTAGAAAAATTATTTTTAATTTAGCGATGCACTAATTGCATCGCAATTATTTTAAATAAAATAAATTTTTATAAAATATAATTATGAGAAAAAAAATATTACGACGCAACTCAGTGCATCAATATTTTTAAAAAAAGTAATTATGTTAAATAGCAACGCATTAGCGATACAATAAATCAGAAAATTAGAAAAATTATATTTTAATTTAGCGACGCACTTGTTGCATCGCATTTATTTTAAATAAAATTAATTTTTATATAATATAATTATCAAATTATAAAATTACGATGCAACCTTTGCGTCGCAATGTTTTTAAAAAAATTAATTATGTTAAATAGCGATCGGTCCGAGATCGATCATG
The DNA here is from genome assembly GCA_900491605.1 of Calamus simplicifolius. Classification (NCBI taxonomy): domain Eukaryota; kingdom Viridiplantae; phylum Streptophyta; class Magnoliopsida; order Arecales; family Arecaceae; genus Calamus; species Calamus simplicifolius. The sequence continues at coordinate 39,136 of UESW01004677.1, read as the reverse complement.
GCCGATCGGGATCAGGGCTTGGATCGATCGCAACCGTCGGATCGTTGCCGATTAGACCAATTGCCGCGGTCTGAGATTGGTCGTGGCCGATCGGGATCAGGGCTTGGATCGATTGCAACTGTTGGATCGTCAGCGATCTCGGACCGATCACAACGGTCCGGGATCGTCGTGGCCGATCGGGATCACGGCTTGGATCGATGGCAACCGTCGGATCATCGGCGATCGGACCGATCGCCACTGTCAGAGATCAGTCGTGGCCGATCGGGATGGATCAGGGCTTGGATCGATCGAAACCGTCGGATCGTCGCCGATCGGACCGATTGCCATGGTCCAAGATCAGTCGGGGTCGATCGGGATCACGGCTTGGATCGATCGCAACCGTCGGATCATCGGCGATTAGACCGATAGCCACGGTCCGAGATCGATCGTGGCCGATCGGGATCAGGGCTTGGATCGATCGCAACCATCGGATCGTCGCCGATCGGACCGATCGAACCGATCGCCATGTTTCGAGATCGGTCGTGGCCGATCGGGATCATGGCTTGGATCGATCGCAACCGTCGGATCGTCGGTGATCGAACCGATCGCCACGGTCCAAGATCGGTCGTGGCCGATAGGGATCAGGACTTGGATCGATCGCAACCATCGGATCGTCGGCGATCTCGGACGATTGCAACGGTCCGAGATCGGTCATGGCCGATCGGGATCATGGCTTGGATCGATCGCAACCGTCAGATCATCGCCGATCTGATCGATCGCGACGGTTCGAGATCGTTCATCGCCAACCGGGATCGATCAGGGCTTGGATCGATCGTAACCGTCGGATTATCGGTGATCGACCGATCGCCATGGTCCGAGATCGGTCGTGGCCAATTGGGATCAGGGCTTGGATCGATCGCAACCGTCGGATCATCGGCGATCAGACCTATTGCCACGGTCTGACATCGGTCATGGCCGATCGGGATCATGGCTTGGATCGATCGCAACCGTCGGATCATCGGCGATCGGACCGATCGCCACGGTCCGAGATCGGTCATGGCCGATCGGGATCAAGGCTTGGATCATCGCAACCGTCGGATCATCGGCGATTGGACCGATTGCCACGGTCCGAGATCGGTCGTGGCCATCGGGATCACGGCTTGGATTGATCGCAACCGTCAGATCGTCACCGATCGAACCGATCGCCACGGTCCGAGATCGGTCGTGGCCGATCGGGATCAGGGCTTGGATCGATCGCAACCATCGGATCATCGGTGATCTCGGACCGATTGCAACGGTCCGAGATCAATCGGGCCAATCGGGATCAGCTTGGATCGATCGCAACCGTCAGATCATCGCTGATTGGATCGATCGCGACGGTTCAAGATCGTTCATCGCCGATCGAGATCGATCAGGGCTTGATCGATCGCAACCGTCGGATCATCGGTGATCGGACCGATTGCAACGGTCCGGGATCGGTCATGGCCGATCGGGATCATGGCTTGGATCGATGGCAACCATCGGATCGTCGCCGATCGGTCCGATCGGTCAATGCAATTTTCTAGAAAATAAAAATAATTTTCCCAGATAAAATAATTTTTAATATTGTGACGCATTTATTGCATCGCAATGTTTTTAAGAAAAATAGTAGTAATAAAAAAATTAAAAAAAACATTGCGATGCAATATGTGCATCGCAATTATTTTCAAAAAATAAAATTTTTATCAGTTATAATTATTAAAAAAACTGCGATGCATTAGCGACGCAGTTTCCTAAAAAATAAAAAAAAATTTTTAATATTGCGACGCATGTATTACATCACAATGTTTTTTAGAAAAATAAATGCAATTAAAAAATTTTAAAAAAAACCTTGCGACGCATTATTTGTGTCACAATTATTTTTAGAAAATATAAATTTTATCAGTTATAAATATTTAAAAAATATTGCGATGCATTTGCGACGTAATTTCCTAGAAAATAAAAATAATTTTCCCAGAGAAAATAATTTTTAATATTGCGACGCATTTATTGCGTCACAATGTTTTTAAGAAAAATAAATGTAATAAAAAAAATTAAAAAAAACATTGTGACACAATATATAAGTCACAATTATTTTCAAAAGTATAATTTTTATTAGTTATAATTATTAAAAAAATATTGCGACGCATTAGCGACGCAGTTTCCTAGAAAATAAAAATAATTTTTCTGGAGAAAATAATTTTTAATATTGTGTCTTATGTATTGTGTCGCAATGTTTTTTAGAAAAATAAATGTAATTAAAAAATTTTAAAAAAACATAGCGACGCAATATTTGCATCGCAATTATTTTTAGAAAATATAAATTTTATCAGTTATAAATATTTAAAAAATATTACGACACATTTGTGACGTAATTTCTTAGAGAATAAAAATTATTTTTTCACCGAACATTGGCGCCAAGTTAGCGACTCATTAGCGACGTAATTAGTTGCGTCGCTAAGTTTTGCATAAAATAATAAAAAAGTTAAATTAGCGATGGATTAGCGATGCATTTTTGCATCACTAATCCATAATAAAATTAAAAAAAATAGCGAGTGATTAGTGACGCATATATTGCGTCGCTAATCACCACTATTTAACGCTTGGTCGGCCCCCCCTTCCTTCTCTTCTTCTTCTTATTCCTACCCTAGCCGCTGCCGTTCGTCCGCTCCTCCGCTCCCCCGTCCTCTCCCCGGCGGAAGCTCCCCCCACTCCAGCGGCGTCCCCTCGCGATCGAGGTAAGCCCCCCCTCCTCCTAAATTGTTTTTTTTAAAAAAAATAGGTTCCGGCCACGGCCACGGCCGTGGCCATCCGTGGCCTGGCCACGGTGGCCAGGCCACCCAAAAAAAAATTACAGTTTGAGGGGGGGGGGTGTTTCCCCATCCCCCTTCGTCTTCTCCGGCCACGGCCACGGCCGTGGCCGTCATCTCCGGCCACGGCCGCTGCCATGGCCGGCCGTGGCCTGGCCACGGTGGCCAGGCCAAAAAAAAAAAAATATATATATATACAGCTAGGGGGCTTTTCCCCACCCCGGTCCCTTCAATTAAAAAAATTAACACTCATAAAAAATTAACAAAAAATTAGATTCTATCATATTTTATTATTTTTAAAAATATTTTTAAATAATTTGATGACAAATATAAAAAAATATAAATATATTTTTAAAACATGGGCAACTTAATTTTTTTTTAAAAAGTAACAGCTAGGGGGGTTTTCCCCACCCCCGGCCCCTTCAAAAAATTTTTTTAACACTCATGAAAAAAAATTAACACAAAAAATTTAGATTCTATTATATTTTATTATTTTTAAAAATATTTTCAAATAATTTGATGATAAATATAAAAAAATGTGACTACTAATCTAATTTTTTATTAGATTAGTTATAAATTAATTAATTTATGTCATTAGTCGTAGCTGTTTGGATAGACTGATTTAGCTCATCAATCATTGACTCTTTAAATCAACTGATTAAACTCATAAATCATAGCTATTTAGGTCAATTAATTTAGCTTATCAGTTTTAACTTCTCAAGTAAGCTGATTTTAGACCATCAACCTTATCTCTTTAGATCATCAATCAAAACTCTTTAGATAGGTCGAGCTGAATTAGCTTAGCTATTTAGGTCAACTAATTTAGCTCATTAACCATAACTCTTTAGATTAGCTAATTTCAAAATTGCAGTCATAGCTTTTTATTTCTTTATAGCTGTTTATGCAATAATATTTGTGCATTTGTAGTTATTTATAATTATGTCTTGATTATTTACATTCTGCTTCAAATTGAATGATGCATTAAATTATGTAATGCTAGATAGAAAGTCTTGTTGTATTATTATTTAATTTTCAGCAACAAATTAGTAGTTTCAATGATTTATATTTTAGTCTTCACAAATATTTATTTCGACATAATAATCTTAAGAAGTCAGTGATTATATATAGAACACTATTCCTATATATGTATAATTGACAAGAAGTTAAGAATAACAAGCATAAGTTCGATTGTCTTCGGATTTCCATATTATTAATCACAGCACTATAACCTTTAGACCCGTTTGAGAATTTGTAAGACTTAGTCTTGCAAATTCTCAAATTGTCTTTGAGAATATTTTTTGTGATATGTTAGTCTGCTATTAATCATCGTTGGGTGAGATTGCGGTTTGTATTTGCTCATACGTTCTCCTAGTGTGGCATATATGCCACACATTTAGGAGAACATATGGGGAAATGCTGCTGAAATTTCAACGTAACCGATCGATGATAATTAATAGCAGAATAACATATCACAAAAAATATTCTTGAATGGGATAGGGCCTTACCTTTTAGACATGGAGTGAAGGTGGAATTAATTTAGGACACTTGAATGCTTGTGAAGTCTCATGATTAAACGGACCGCCTTGCGGCCCGACCCGAACTCAAGCCCTAGCATTAGCCATGAACCTGTGCCTCGGTCCTTGCTAGCACGCCAAGGATCGTAGCCGTGGCCGGGCCTTGCAGGGTAGGGACCTTAGTTGTCTAAAAAAAATTGGTTTAGTTATAAATGATTTAAATGGTTGTTATTAACCTTAGTTGTGTAAAAGAAATAATTTAGTTATATATTTAGTAATGCTAATATAGTTTTATAATGTGGTTTCCTTTAATGGTTTACCAGAAATTGTATAAGTCGGTCAAAAATGAGCGGGGCTCGCTCGTGGATGTATGCAAGGATAAAAGATGGCTTGCTTAATCCAGATTTTCTGAATGGATTGGAAGAATTTATCGCATTTGCATGTAGCCAACCTGAATGGATGGATGGGCCTAGGATTAGGTGCCCATGCAACTTCACAGGTGTCAGAATAAAGCCTACAGAGATGTGAAACTGTTAAGGTGCATTTGTGTAAAAAGGGGTTTGTTCCTGATTACGATGTTTGGTACTGTCATGGTGAACCAGAGGAAATTCCAGCAGTTGTTACAAGCCAACAAGTGTCAATTCCCGTTGATGAACCATTTGTGAATTTAAACACATATGAAGAAATGGTGATGAATGCATCGGGTAATGAATTCAATCAGAATACATTTATGGAAGAACCAAATCCAGATGCACAGCAATTTTATGATATGTTGCGTGCTGCAAATCAAGAATTATCCTGGTTGTGAGGGTCATTCCCAGTTGTCTACGGCTGCTCGGTTGTTGAATATTAAGGCAGAACATCGATTATCAGAAAAGGCGTTCAATTCTGTAGCTGGGTTAATCAAGGAAATTTTGCCAAATGATAATGTTGTAGCAGACAGTTTTTACTCAACGAAGAAGTTGTTGCGTGGGCTTGGGCTCCCAGTTAATAAGATCGATTGTTGCTTGAACAATTGTATGATATATTGGGGTGAAGACTCAGAGCTGAGATGGTGTAAGATTTGTGGGCAATCGAGGTACAAAAATGGCGAAGGGGGAGCTAGTACAAGTAGGAGGAAAAGTGTGCCTTACAAGAGGATGCATTACTTTCCTCTTACTCCACGCCTGCAGAGATTATACAGATCTGAGGCTACAGCTGCTGATATGAGATGGCATGCCGAACATGAATCTAAAGAGGATGAAATGCGGCATCCATCAGATTCAAAAGCTTGGAAGCATTTCAATGAAAATCATCCTGATTTCGCTGAAGATATAAGGAATGTGAGATTAGGTCTTTGTACCGATGGCTTCCAACCATTTGGTCAAGCGGGGCAACAGTATTCATGTTGGCCTGTGATACTGACTGTATATAACCTTCCTCCATGGAAGTGCATGAAAGATACTGCAATGTTTTTACAGTTTTGGTTCCAGGACCATCAAATCCAAAGGAAAAGATTGATGTCTTCCTGCAACCGTTGGTGGCCGAATTGAAAATGTTGTGGGAAACAGGAGTCGTAGCCTACGACATTTCTATGAAACAGAATTTCATCATGAGAGCTGCTTTGATGTGGACAATAAGTGACTTCCCGGCATATGCAATGTTGTCTGGTTGGAGCACTGCTGGACGTCTGGCATGCCCTCATTGCATGTATGATTCGGATGCATTTACATTGCAGAAGAGTGGTAAGCAGTCATGGTTTGATAATCATAGGAAGTTCTTGCCCCCAAATCATCCTTACAGGCGTAACTTGATCGCCTTCCGGAAGAACAAAGCAGTCACAAAATTCGCCGAACCGGTTAGGTCCGGCACGGATATATTTGATACTATAGAGCATTTGGGGTTGAGGTATGCTTGGGAACCGATGCAGATAGAATAAATGGCCGTATATGTAAAGAACATAACTGGAAGAAGCGAGTATATTTTGGGATTTGCCTTATTGGAGCACAAATCTCATCCGGCACAACTTGGATGTTATGCATATCGAGAAAAATTTCTTTGATAACATATTTAACACGGTGCTAAACATCCCGGGAAAAACAAAAGATACTGCAAAGTCAAGAGAAGAACTTAATCAGTATTGCAGAAGAGGTGATTTGAGAAGGAGTGCCGACGGGACCTATCCTAAAGCCTGTTACACTCTTGACAGAAATTCACGAGAAGTTTTATGTAACTGGCTTAGAGGGTTAAAATTTCCAGATGGTTATGCCTCAAATATCGGTAGGTGTGTGGACATGCATAAGCTCAAGTTGTTCGGCATGAAGAGTCACGACTGCCATGTTTTCATGCAACGGTTATTGCCTATAGCTTTTCGTGAGTTGCTTCCGCAACATGTCTGGAAGGCATTGACGGAGCTCAGCTTGTTCTTCAAGGAGTTATCTGCCGCAGTCATTACTTCTGCATCCATGGCAAGGCTTGAGGAGGAAATTCCAATTATTTTATGCAAGCTGGAGCGAATATTTCCTCCCAGTTTTTTTGACTCAATGGAGCATTTACGGTTCACTTGCCATACGAAGCGAGCATAGCTGGTCCCGTGCAGTATCGCTGGATGTATCCTTTCGAGAGGTAAATATATACATCATTAAGACATGTTGACATTTCAAATATTATTTCATTGCAAGAAAATTGGTTAATTTTTTGTTCAACTTTACATATAGGTATCTTAAGAAGTTAAAAAATAATGTGCGTAATAAGGCAAGGGTTGAAGGTTCTATATGCAATGCACACTTGGTCGAAGAAGTTTCAGCTTTTGCCTCGCATTACTTTGAGGGTCACGTCCACACGAGGAGCCAAAATCTTGGTCGTAACGATGACGTATGTGTGGACGAAGGAGAACCTAATGACGGTAGAATATCAATTTTTAAAGGTATCGGCCGTTCATTTGGGGGCAGAAGTCAAGAAATCTTAGCGATATGGAGTATAATGCAGCACATTATTACATCCTAATGAACTGTAGAGAAGTCGATCCATATATTGAGTAAGTGTATACTTCAATGCTTAATTGGAACTTCTAATTTAAATTACAATATACCATAATATTTAATTGCTAACATCAGTTTTAATCCTTATCATCCCATAAGGATGTATTGTTGTTGGGGAGATTGTTGAGAAATTATTGCCCCAATCTTATTGATTTTGATGATTACCAAAAGCCATGAGTATATTAAAAGATGCAATGAGTTTATTTACATGAGTAATGAATTTATTTAGAACAATCAATGAGTATGTTAAGTATGACTTTAATCAATTTGAAAGTAACTTCAAGCTCCATGTTTAAGCTTTCAAAAAGAAATTTTTATACTTCATATCTCAATCAATGAGCTTTTGGAACATTTCTTGAATTGATTCCTAATGACAATTTTATTGTATTCAAGTCAAAAAATTGATTTAAAATGAATCTGGAACGAATTTCAAGTCAATCAAAAATTCTCTAATTTTTGATACGTTCCGGAGCCGACTCTAGAGTTTCAGAGTCGACTCCACTCAGTATATAGAGATGTCTGTTTGTCTCGAGTCGACCCATGTGATTTCTCGAGTCGACCCCCGATTTTGTCGAGCCGACTCCATGACTATGTGAGTCGACTCCGCTCAGACACCAGAGAATTATTTTTCTGAGCACTTCTTGAGTCGACCCCTTGCTTTTCATGAGTCGACCCCCGACTGTCAGGAGTCGACACCTTATTTTTGTTGAGTCGACCCTTTGACTTTCTGAATATTTCTATTTTTGGTATCACGTCTTCGAGCCGACTCGCCTAAAGCTGGAGTCGACTCCAATAAATCTGGGCATGATTTTTCTGAATGCCAACTCAGCGCCAACGGTAAGATTTTTCAATAACGGCTAGATTTCTTTGTGTCTAACGACTATATTTTTGCAGAGTCTATAAATAGAGAGGCCGTTTTCAAATCAAAGGATGAGATACACAAATCAAGAGAGAAAAAGAAAAATCTTTCAGAAAAAGAGGAAAAATAGAGCGTCATTTGAAAAATCCGAGATTCAAAAATAGAGTGAAAGAAAAGGCGTGAAATCAAAGGAGACTTCATCTGTGCTCAAGTTCATCAATCCAAGAGAAGTCTAGAAGAAAATCCAAGAGCCATTCAAGAGCAAATCAAGAGATTTTAACATTCAAAGAAAGGAAGAAAAAGTTCAAATCAACTCCAACTTTCAATCCGTGAAGAATCTGAGCTGAGGCCCGATTCCACACTTCAAAGGAGTTGAGAAAAGAAGAAAAGAAGAAAAGCCTGCACTCAAATCAAATCTAAATAGGCTCTTCTAAACCTTGCTTTTATTTTGAAATATCTGCTCTAAAGGAGCTGTTTTGTATTAAACTTACATTTTCATCTTGTAGTTTACTAATTCAATCAGAGGGTTGAATTAGTGGAGGTAGTGTACCTCGTCACAAGCTAAGGTTAGCTTGTGTGTTGGGTTTTGTGCTGGTAAGCCCGTGTAAAACCGGCTGGGTTCGTTGTGATCCCGGGAAACAACAAGTTTGGGTTGTAAGCTTGTAAAACAACTCAACTGTAATCGAGGTGATTATAGTGTGGACCCAAGTGGAGCTTGGGAGTGGACGTAGGTGTTGGATACACCGAACCACTATAAAATTTCTGTGTTTGCCGTGCTTATTTATCTCTCTCTTGCTATCGTGCTTTAACTTGAATTAATTGTTTGCATCCTCTCATCAATAGTTTAAATTACATTAAAAGGCTTAATTTTTAAAAGAATCCAATTCACCCCCCCCCCCTCTTGGGTTGCCATCTGGGCGAACAATTGGTATCAGAGCTTGTGCTCATTTGTTTTTGATTGATCACATGATCAAGAGCGAAAGATCCAAATGGCAACACAAGCCAGCTCAAGTTTTGCTGAGGGTCATTCCACAAATAGACCACCCTTGTTTAATGGTTCCAACTATTCATATTGGAAAGCAAGAATGAGGATATTCATTCAAGCTACTGATTATGAATTATGGAGTGTCATAATTAATGGACCTAGTACACCCACACACTTAGTTGATGGTTCTATAGTTCCTAAGCCCGAAAGGGATTGGAATGAAAATGATAGAAAAATGGCTCAGCTTAATGCAAAAGCCATGAATGTTTTATATTGTTCTCTTGATGCTAATGAATTTAATCGTATCACTACTTGTAATTCCGCTAAAGAAATATGGGATAGATTAGAGGTTACCCATGAGGGAACCAACCAAGTTAAAGAATCTAAGATTAATATACTTGTGCATAAATATGAATTATTTAGCATGGAACAATATGAAACCATAACATGCATGTATACTAGATTTACTGATATTGTTAATGGTTTGAAGAGTCTTGGAAAAACCTATACTAATGCTGAATTAGTTCGCAAAATTCTTAGGTCATTACCAAGATCATGGGAAGCCAAAATGACCATTCAAGAAGCTAAAGACCTAAATACTCTACCTTTGGAAGAGCTTCTTGGATCTCTTATGACCCATGAATTGACAATGAAGCAACATGTGGAGGAGGACAACAAAAAGAAAAAGACAATTGCCCTCAAGGCTACAAAAGTTGAAGATAGCAACAGCGATGATGAGGATGATGATGAAGACAC
>UESW01004677.1:0-26293 GCA_900491605.1 Calamus simplicifolius | reverse complement strand
GATCTCTCTTTTCTGGATACTGAAGCTCCTGATGCCGGTGAGTCCGAAGGAGAAGAGGAGGATGAATACGTCGACGTCTCCGATACCGATCCTGGTGCCGCCCCGGGTCCCAGCGAAGCCGCAGCTTCTGAAGGATGATTGCAAACTGCCGCTGAAGGGGCAAAGGCATTAGAGAAAGGCGAATCCAGTCACACCTCTGTGGATGTAACCGAGGGTTCCTCCAGAACTGATGTGGTTCCCGGCCTTTAAGAGCCACCCCTGTGTTTTGCTTTCTGAAAATCTGCTTGATGTCTTTCAATGAATGAACTCTCTATTTCTATTTGAGTGTTTTTCCTTGGATGGCCCTTTGCTCCAAACTTCGCCTCAATCGCGAGCGACTTATGGCTTGTTGACGCTTTTGGTCATCTTTATTTCGGGATCAAGGGAGTGCATTGGCTTGGCCCAAGGCGGGGCGATAGTCTTGACTGGCGAACCGATAGACGATCTGGTTTGGTTTGTGTTTAATTAAAACTCGAGAATGAAGCCATCGGTTAAGACCGACGGACAGGGTAGGTCGGCTTGGGCCGACAGATGAAATAGATCGGCTAGGCCGACGAGCGAAGTAGGTCGGCTAGGACCGACGAGCAAAGTAGGTCGGCTAGGGCTGACGAGCGAAGTAGGTCGGCTAGGGCCGACATATGAGGGTGGTTGCCGAAGTATTTCGCTTCCTTTGGTCACTTCATTTTTTGTTGAATGAAAGAATAGTTTGTGTAGCCTTCGTGCTCATTTTGTTTTGAGACACCCGATTTTGTCGCACAAGCGATTAACTTCGTTGGGAAGCAGTCGACGAACAATCGGTTTTCGTGTTTTTGTTATCCTGCCAGCGCCATGCTGTTCTGTAGGCAAACTGGTTTTTATTTCACCGAAATTGATGATACGGCACTGTGGGGAACATAAAGTTGTTTTGACGCTTTCCGGAAGGTGTTCTTTTCCCATGCGGGTAGTTTTGACGTACGGCGCACGCAGCCATTTACCATTGGAGGACATTATTTTCGTAGGACGATCTCCTGAACCTGCCAGTTTCTGTAATGCCAGTGGACGATTCTGTGTTTAATGATCGCGATTCGGATCAAGAGGAGATCTTCGCATGCGTCATAATTCAGGCGGTGGGCTCGGCGCGCAATAGGGCGCCGCTTTCATCCTGGGAGGCCACGTGGAGGTATGGCCCGGGTGTTTGAATCTCGGGGCTTATAGACTTGGTAATTGTTCCCAATCAATTTTTGGCCTATAAAAAGGAGAAGTGGGGTTGTGTTAAGTCATCCCCAAAGTTTCTTTCCCACTAGAGTTTCCATCATGCTCGTTTCTCTACTGTTGCGAGTGGGAGGACCGAGCTTTCCTCTCATAAGCCCTTCGCCACCGGATAGCTGGGGCGATGAAGGAGCTGCCGAAGAGTGGCTCGCCCTTAGGGGATGAGTCCCAGAGATCATATGGAGAGCGCACATGGAGGGCGCAAGATCACACGGAGAGCGCACACACGCTCTTCCAGTGTGACCTTTGTGGTTCCCCTTCGGGGACGTTTGGTAGGAGGTGCACGCGGGCTCCCCATGACTCGCTTGAACTTCTCCTCCTCCCTCGATTTGGATTCCTGGGCTCATCCGCCTGGGAATCTTTTGCCACATGGGGAGGGGGTGAAAGCGTGCGCCCGCTGACACCTTGTCCTTGAGCCTTGGCAAGGTAGGGCGGTGCACACTCGGTTTGGGAGAGCGTTCCGACGCCAGGGTCCGCTGGCTTCCTACCTGCTCACCGGGGGGGTCCCTCGTTGGGTGGTCTGGGATGGCCTACCATCGCCCTTTCCAGTCACCCTGATATCTCGGTTGGGTCACCGAGATATCATTATTGACTGAAGCTGGCCGCAACGATTGGTCCATGTCGCCCGACCATTATCGGCTCGAGCTGATTGGATGCGGCTTATCTGGTTCGGCAGTCCGAACGCCGGAGCATCACAGTTGCCCAGATCTGCTTTGGAGCAGTTGCCCGAGCTTTGTACTTGTCTTTATTTTACGCATTTCAATGCTCTTGTAATGCCTTTCAGGCATTTGTAACTGGTTTTGATGGCAATAAAGAGAGTTCTATTCTATTCTCAATCTTTACCTCTTTCGTGCCGAGTTTGTTGTCGCTGGTCGTGGGGTACAAAGGCGTCCCACTCGTTCTTAGGCGAGGATCCCGCGCTATCCGAACTAGTCGAGGTTCGCAAGCGGCGGTCTGGAGATTGTTCGGCAGAACACGCTCCTTATCTCGGTTCGAAGTTCGGTGATTTATGTCTCGCTCGAATGTTCGCGGCTCGGCCTCGCCGAGGTTCGGAGAATTCGTACTTGGCCCTGCCAAGGTTTGGAGATTTCATTGCTCGGCCCAGCCAAGGTTCGGAGAATTTTTACTTGGCCCTGCCAAGGTTCGGAGAATTTGTGGCTCGGCCCAGCCGAGGTTCGGAGAATTTTTACTTGGCCCTGCCAAGGTTCAGAGAACTTGTAGCTCGGCCCAGCTGAGGCTCGGAGAATTTGTAGCTCGGCCCAGCCGAGGTTCGGAGAATTTTTTACTTGGCCCTGCCAAGGTTCGGAGAATTTGTAGCTCGGCCCAGCCGAGGTTCGAGATTCGGGGCTCGGAGAAATGGCTTAGTTGCCACTTTGAGCCGTAGTGTTAGGTCCCTGCGGCGCTTGGTGAGGGCGTCAGGATGGAACGGGCGGTACATGGTCACGCTCTTCATTTATGACGTTATCCCTCCGAGGGGACGAGTCACTGCCAGGCGTTGGATTTCTTTCTTTTTTGCGCTTCCCGAAAAGGGGGCCAGCTTTAAAAGAGCTTGGGGAAGTGTCGGGAGCATTCATGACGGGGGCGGCAGATCGGGAAATACTCTGTTCAGGGGGGTTCCCGAATAGTCCGTACGTGTTTACCGATCTCTCTCGGGATGGGGCACGGCCCTTCGGATTCCGTAGGCACTAAAGCGATGACATGTGGTGAGTTCTCGTAGGTCGGTGGCTACGGTGCGACCGATCGAGATACTCGCCTGGAAAGTATAAATATGACCGAGGGGTGTTGGTCTTAGCCATCCCTCGTTTTAAGTTTCAAAGCAGTATTTGGCCATGGACTCTCAAGGAGGACGATCATCCGAGGAATTACGCGCATCGATCAACGGTTTGCTTCACCCGCCAAGTGGCCGTCCCACGATTACTGTTGATGGGTTGGGCCTGGCATCGACCCTTGCGAGCCAACAGCGGCTCATGAGGGTCGTCGAGGAGTACGTGGACGTCTCCACGAGGGAGGCGGAGGCCCTACACCGGGTGGCGGACCAGCAGAGGAGGAGATCGCATCGCTCCGCCAGCAGGTTGCTGACCTTACCGAGCGCCTAGGACCTGCTGGCATCCGGGAGCGACACCGAACCTTAGTTAGGGCCTCTTTTGCTTTTTGTTTTTGTTTTTTCTGTTTCTTCTTGTACTTTCCTTCTTTAATCAATGAAAAAGGCCCTTTTTGGACAATCTTCTCATTTCACGAGTTTTCAGCTCTAAAGAATGCCACTCGTATAATAGTTGGGGAGCCTGGGTGGCTCCACTAATTCACGTGCTGAGTCATGGCTCTGTTTGAGATAGGCGCTTTGTTCGGCAGGTTATAGGGGCGTTGCCCAAAAGACTTTAGTAGCAAAAGGGGAATTTCCCGGCTTTGCCTGGGGTTCGTAGCCGGTTATGTGGGCTTATTAAACCCTTTAGGGGTTTACCGAGGGCACACTCTTTGTGCGTGTTGACGGTTTTCATTCAGTGTGCCTTTTTCCAAACCGGCCGAAGCTCTGGGGACTATTTGGAAGTCCTTCGGCTTTAACCGGGGCGCACATACTTCGGTTTTCCGCCGGTATTTTAGCCTGAATTTGTTGCTCGGCCCACCGAGGTTCGAAGAATTTTTACTTGGCCCTGCCAAGGTTCACAGAATTTGTACTTGGCCCCACCAAGGTTCGGGGCATTTGTCGCTCGGCCTTGCCGAGGTATAAAGACGTTTTACTTGGCCTTACCAAGGTTCGAAGAATTTTTACTTGGCCCTGCCAAGGTTCGGAGAATTTTTTACTTGGCCCTGCCAAGGTTCGGAGAATTTTTCTTGGCCCAGCCGAGGTTCGGAGAATATTTTACTTGGCCCTACCAAGGTTCAGAGAATTTGTTGCTCGGCCTAGCCGAGGTTCGGAGAATTTTTACTTGGCCCTGCCAAGGTTCGGAGAATTTTTACTTGGCCCAGCCAAGGTTTGGAGAATTTGTACTTGGCCCCGCCAAGGTTCGGGGCATTTGTCGCTCGGCCTTGCCGAGGTATAAAGACGTTTTACTTGGCCCTGCCAAGGTTCGGAGAATTTGTTGCTCGGCCCAGCTGAGGTTCGGAGAATATTTTACTTGGCCCTGCCAAGGTTCGGAAGAATTTGTTGCTCGGCCCAGCCGAGGTTCGGAGAATTTTTACTTGGCCCTGCCAAGGTTCGGAGAATTTTTACTTGGCCCTGCCAAGGTTCGGACAATTTGTACTTGGCCCCGCCAAGGTTCGGGGCATTTGTCGTTCGGCCTTGCCGAGGTATAAAGACGTTTTACTTGGCCCTGCCAAGGTTCGGAATTTTTACTTGGCCCTGCCAAGGTTCGAAGAATTTTTTACTTGGCCCTGCCAAGGTTCGAGAATTTGTTGTTCGGCCCAGCCGAGGTTGGAGAATATTTTACTTGGCCCTGCCAAGGTTCGAGAATTTATTGCTCGCCCAGCCAGGTTCGGAGAATTTTTACTTGGCCCTGCCAAGGTTTGGAGAATTTGTTGCTCGGCCCAGCCGAGGTTCGGAGAATATTTTACTTGGCCCTGCCAAGGTTCAGAGAATTTGTTGCTCGGCCCAGCCGAGGTTCGGAGAATTTTTACTTGGCCCTGCCAAGGTTCGGAGAATTTGTTGCTCGGCCCAGCCGAGGTTCGGAGAATTTGTTGCTCGGCCCAGCCGAGGTTCGGAGAATATTTTATTTGGCCCTACCAAGGTTCGGAGAATTTGTTGCTCGGCCCAGCCGAGGTTCGGAGAATTTTTACTTGGCCCTGCCAAGGTTCGGAGAATTTGTTGCTCAGCCTAGCTGAGGTTCGAAGAATTTGTTGCTCGGCCCAGCCGAGGTTCGGAGAATTTTTACTTAGCCCTGCTAAGGTTCAGAGAATTTGTTGCTCGGCCCAGCAGAGGTTTGGAAAATTTTTACCTGGCCGTGCCAAGGTTCAGAGAATTTGTTGCTCGGCCCAGCCGTGGTTCGGAGAATTTGTTGCTCGGCCCAGCCGAGGTTCGAAGAATATTTTACTTGGCCCTGCCAAGGTTTGGAGAATTTGTTGCTCGGCCCAGCCGAGGTTCGGAGAATTTTTACTTGGCCCTGCCAAGGTCGGAGAATTTGTTGCTCGGCCCAGCCGAGGTTCGGAGAATTTTTACTTGGCCCTGCCAAGGTTCGGAGAATTTGTTGCTCAGCCCAGCCGAGGTTCGGAGAATTTTTACTTGGCCCTGCCAAGGTTCGAAGAATTTGTTGCTCGGCCTAGCCAAGGTTTGGTGAATTTGTTGCTCGGCCCAGCCGAGGTTCGAGAATATTTTACTTGGCCCTGCCAAGGTTCAGAGAATTTGTTGCTCGGCCCAGCCGAGGTTCAGAGAATTTTTACTTGGCCCTGCCAAGGTTCGGAGAATTTGTTGCTCGGCCCAGCCGAGGTTCGGAGAATTCCTGTTCAGACAAGTAGCTCGGTCGTGCCGAGGATTGGTAAGCAGCATCTATTTCTTTTCGCAATCTTTGGCAATGTAGTGCATAATGATTTACGTCGCAAATTACGAAAAAATGTGTCGACAGGAAGGTATAATGAGGCATATGAAAATGGACTTGGAGAGGACGTACCCTTTTGATAATATTTATGAAGATTGTCCGAGTTCCACGTCCAGGGGATGATTTCCCGTTCAAATCTCGTAGCTTGTAGGTTCCCGGTCCGATGATCTCTGCCACTTGGTACGGGCCTTCCCAGTTTGGCGCCAGCTTTCCTTGTTCCAGCAGTTTGGAAACAGAGGCCTTTCGGAGGACAAGGTCGCCGGGTAGGAAGGCTTTCCCTTTGACTCTGGAGGCGTGGTAACGAGCCACCCTTTGTTGATAAGCGGCCATTCTGATCCGGGCCTTCTCTCTAATCTCCTCCACCAGGTCGAGGTTGGTGCGGAGCTGCTCGTTGCTAGCTTCCTCTGAGTAGCTTTCCACCCGCAACGATGGGAGGCCTATTTCCACGGGGATAACGGCCTCCGTGCCGAAAGCCATCCGGAATGGGGTTTCGCCTATCGGGATTCTCGGGGTGGTGCGGTAGGCCCATAGGACATGATGCAGCTCCTCTGCCCACCTCCTTGAGCTCTGGAAAGGCGAGCTTTGATCCCCTGAAGGAGGGTCCTGTTGGTCACTTCGGCCGCTCCGTTGGCTTGTGGGTGCCCAACCGAGGTGAGGTGGTGACGAATTCCATGCTCCTCACATAACTGGCGAATTTAGAGTTGTCAAACTGCTTACCATTATCGGTGATTATGGTGTGCGGGAGGCCGAATAGGCAGATGATAGACCTCCATACAAAATCTCTAGCCCGTGCCTCGGTTATTTGTGCAACTGCTTCCGCCTCGACCCATTTGGTGAAGTAGTCGATGGCGACGAATAGGAATTTCCGCTGTCCCGTGGCAAGCAGGAATGGGCCGAGGATGTCCATCCCCCATTTGGTGAAGGGCCAAGCGGAGGATATGGAAACTAGTTCGGTGGAGGGGAGCCTCTGATGCTTGAGTGCCTCTGGCATGGGTCGCAGGCTCGGACTAGATGTCTGCATCCTTTTGCATGGTCGGCCAGTAGTAGCCTTGTCGCAGCACCTTGTGGCATAGGGACCGGCTTCCCAGATGGTTGCCGCAAATCCCTTCATACACTTCGTGCAGAGCATAATCTATTTGGACGGGCGAAGGCATCTGAGCAGCGGTAAGGAGAAGGACCGTTTGTAAAGCCGGTTGTCGATCAACATGTAGTGGGTGGCCTGCAGCTTCAGCTTTCTAGCCTCTCTCCGGTCGGGTGGAAGCGATCCTTCTTTGAGATATTTAAGGATTGGGTCGAACCATGATGGTTCGGCCTCAACTTGCATTATTATTCGGTCGGCTTCCGTGATGCTGGGCTTTTCCAGAGTCTCCAGGTGGAACTTTTTTTCGGCGTCCATTGACTCCGTGGTCGCCAATCGGGAGAGTAGGTCGGCACGGGCATTCTCGGATCTGGGAATCTGAATGATTTCAAATTCGGCAAAATGGGGAAGCAGGCTCCGCACCTCCTGAAGATATCAAATCATGTTTGGCTCCCGGCTTCAAACTCTCCTCGTACATGACCGGCTACCAGCTGAGAGTTGGTGAAGGCATTAAGCTTCTCCACCTTCAGATAACGGGCGATTCGGAGGCCGGCTAATAGGGCTTCGTACTCGGCTTCGTTGTTGGAGGCCGGGAAGGAGAATCGGACGCCATATTCGAAGGTTATCCCCTCCGGACTGGTGAGAACCAGGCCCGCACCGGAGCGATGGGCATTAGATGACCCGTCGACATGGAGGAGCCACCGGGCTCTAGATTTTGGTTCTTCGAGGGAGTCTGGGGTAGAACCATCCTCCGGGATGGTACACTCGAGGAGGAAGTCAGCTAGCACCTAAGCTTTGATGGCTGGGCGAGGCTGAAAGTGTATGTCATGCTCGCTTAGCTCACGGCCCACTTGGTCATTCTTTTCGACATCTCAGGATGGTGGACTACCGCCTTGATGGGTTGGTCGGTCAGGACCGTCACGGAATGTGCTTGGAAGTACGGTCGCAGCTTCCGAACTGAGGTGATTAAGGCCAACACCATCTTCTCAATTCTATTGTACCTTGTCTCCGCATCACGGAGTAGCTTGCTGACATAGTAGATCGGCTTTTGGACTTTGCCTTCCTCCCTGACCAGCACCGAACAGACGGCACCCTCTGAAATAGCCAGGTACAAGAATAGGGTCTCGCCCGGGGTCGGACTGCTGAGGAGTGGGGGCGAGCCGAGGTATTTCTTGAGATCTTGAAATGACTTTTGACATTCAGGAGTCCACTGAAAGTTTTTAGCCGACCGAAGGGTTTTGAAGAAGGGGAGGCATCTCTTGGCCGACTGCGCCACAAAGCGGTTAAGAGCCGCTATCCTCCCAGTTAGGCGCTGGACCTCTTTAACAGATGCCGGGGGTGCCATTTGTTGGAGAGCTTGAATCTTCTGGGGGTTAGCTTCAATACCTCGCAGGGAGACCATGAAGCTGAGAAACTTCCCAGAATTAATGCCGAAGGTGCATTTGGTCGGATTGAGTCTCATCCCATATTTGCGCATCATTGCAAAGCTCTCTAAGAGGTCCTCAACATGCCGTGATGCTTCCTTGCTTTTGACCAACATGTCGTCCACGTACACCTCCATATTCCGGCCGATTTGCTCCTTGAATACTTTGTTAACCTGCCTCTGGTAGGTCGCACCTGCATTTTTAAGACCAAAAGGCATGACACGGTAACAGTAAGTACCTCGGTCGGTTATGAAGGTGGTCTTTTCTTCATCCTCAGGGGCCATTCGGATCTGATTGTAGCCTAAATAGGCATCCATGAATGACAGCATCTGGTGGCCTGAGGTGGCATCCACAAGCTGGTCGATTCGGGGAAGGGGGAAGCTGTCCTTCGGGCAGGCCTTGTTAAGGTCGGTGAAGTCGATACAGATCCTCCATTTTCCATTCGACTTCTTCACCATGATGATGTTTGACAGCCAGCTTAGATAATTTACCTCCCGGATGAAATTTGCCTTGATGAGTTTGTCTACCTCTTCCTCAATGGCCTTTTGTCGTTCCGGGGCGAAGCTCCTCTTCTTCTGCTTGACGGGCCTGTGCATCTCATCCAAGTTGAGACGATGGACGAGAACCTCGGGGCTGATCCCTGGCATGTTAGAGGCGGACCAGGCGAAGATGTCAGCATTGCTTCGGAGGAACCTGATCAATCTGTGCCAAGACTCTCCTTTGAGCAGCGACCCAATTTTTATGGTTCGATCGGGACGAGCCTCATCCAATGGTACCTCCTCCAATTCCTCTGCCGGTTCTCCTCGCTGTTCGGCGAAGTCCTCGCGAGCATCTAGCCCATCAACTTCCGGCATTCTAGACTGAAGGCTTGTAACGAAGCACTGCCGAGCCATGGCTTGACTTCCTTGAATAACTCCAACTCCTCGCTCAGTGGGGAATTTCATGGACAGATGCGGGATGGAGACAACTGCCTTGAGGGACATCAGGCCCGGCCTGCCGAATATTGCGTTGTACGGAGATCTGAGGTCGGTTACTAGGAAGTTTGTCTGGATAATGGCTAAGGGGCCAGGTTCCTGCATGAACCGTCAGGGTGACGACCCCTTCCGGGACGATGACATCGCCTGTGAATCCCATCAGGGTGGAATCCATGGCTCGCAGGTTTTTCATGAGTAATTTCATCCTGGCAAACACACTGAGGTACAAAACATTCACCGAACTTCCACTATCAACAAGGATTCGGCTTACATCATAGTTATTTAAATTGAGGGATACAACTAATGCATCATCATGGAAGTTGTATCCCTTGGAAATCATCGTCGGAGAAGGAGAGCTTGCCCATCTGTGCCTTCTTCGGCGCCGATCCTTCACCGTCGCCCCTGGGGCTTGAGCCGCCGGCCTCTTCGATCATGTTGATGCAGCCGATCATGGGCGGATTCGGTGGAGGAGGAGGTTGTTGAAGTTTGGGCTGGCGGTCACCTCCTTGTTGTGGCTCGGGCGCCCTCCTGAATTGATTCAGTCGTCCCCGCTGGATCAGCCTCTTGATTTCATTTTTCAGCTGCCAGCATTCTTCAGTATCGTGGCCGTGCTCCCTGTGGTAACAACAGTACTTGGTGGGATCTCTTCGGGTTGGGTTCCCTCGGAGAGGCACTGGTCGGGGGAGCTGGTGCTCTATTTCCATGAGGATTTGCGCCCGAGGCACGGTCAGTGGAGTGTAGTGGTCGAATCGCCTTGGAGGGCTCCGGGAGCGATTCCTTGGCGGCAGCGGGGAACTCTTTGGCGACGAGGCGGACTTGGTCGACGGGCGGGACGGTGCCTGTCGGGACCTTTGGGCTCCTTCTTCTTTGCCTGCTCGGCGCGGGCAACTCTCCGTGATTCTTCAACCCTAGCATATTTGTCTGCCAGGGCCATCATATTAGAGAGGCTAGGGGGGTAGCTGACTTCCATAGCCAGGTAGAAGTCACTTTCTTTCGAAACTCCCCTCGCCAGGGTGGACATAGCCACCTCATGATTAAGGTGGTCTACCTCTAACATGGCCTTGTTAAAATGGCCAAGGTAATTTCTCATGGACTCCCCCTCTCTCTGCTTAACTTCGGAGAGGGAGTCAAATCTTCGTCGATGGCGGCGGCTACTGATGAACTGGCCAATAAAAAGATGGCTCAGCTCGTCAAATGAATCAATGGAACCTGGCTTCAAGGCATTGAACTAGGTTCGGGCGGATCCTCTGAGGGTGAGGGGAAAGCGCGGCAGAGGACCGCGTCGGATGCTCCGTGGAACATCATTATTGACTGAAAGCTGCTAAGATGGTCGTCCGGGTCAGAAGAGCCATGGTAGGGTTTGACGGCTGGTAGCTTGACATGGGAGGGAATCACTTCCTCCATAATCCCCTTAGAGAAAGGGATGCCCTGCTCCGCTCTGGGCTGAGGTGATGGGCCTGCTTGGCGGCGTCCAGCTCCTGATGCATCTCCTGGATCTGACGACGGATCTCCTCTTCACCGGTCAGAGGAGGAGCTGGGTGAGAGGATCACAGGGATGGCGTCGAATCATGGTGGGAGGCCACCGGGGAGAGGGATTGGGCTCGCCAAGATCTGGGAGGATCTCTTTCATAACTGTCTCGTTGGACTGATTTGTCCCCTCTGGGATGGCGTGGGGGGTCCGCGGATTTATGGGACTGGAGGAGGAAGTTGCCGGTGAAGAAGGAATCGCGGCCTCCTTACGAAAGTGCGGAGCGAGAGGAGCCGTAAGGCGCTCCTGGACTAGGTGAGTCAGGGCCTGGACTTGCTGGACCAGCATGGCGAACTGGTCCTGGGTCATCGGGATAGCAGGCGATGATGGGGTTTCGATCGGTGGAGGTTGCGGCGCTACACCGCCCGTCGGATCAGGCCTCTGGGAAGCGACCTGATCTTGGGCTTCAGAGGTTGCTCTTCTCCGATTTGCCATTAGAGAGGTTCTACTCCAGATTAGGATCCTTATCTCCTTTCTTCAAGTTTTAATGGCACTTGAGACCCTTCCTCTAGCACCAATCTGTTGCCGCCGGGATCCGTCCTCTGACTCGGGCACAGTCGATCTCCAGGGGCGGACCTGCACATAAGTCCTTGCGCGAGAGGCGTTGGGGGTGGCCCTCTGCGGAAGACCCTCCGACGCTCAAGTCAGTGAGAGAAAATTGGCGATCAATCAGAAAATGGAGAGGTGAATCTCTCCGGGGAGTCTCTCCGGGGCGGCCAATCGGAAGCTCTAGGGGGCGAGAGCACCGACGAGCAGCAGGAGAGTGGGAGTGAGGGTGTGAGCGCGTGCGTACCTGAGGGAATCTACCAGCGTGATATTTACAGGCTGTCACCTGTATATTGAGCGCCTTTTGGAAGGTTCAGAGGTTGTTAGGATACGGAGATGGATCGAATCGGGCCGTTGTGGGGCTGTTGGGATCCATATCTTGTCTGTTAGGAGATCGACGGCTAGGAGAGCTCCTTGATGGCTTGAGATCTGGTAGGTGTGTAGGTCTCGGGTAGCCTTGATAGGTTCTAGACCACTTGTCAACATGATTCCTTGCCTAGGATGTTGTTAAGTAGGCTTAGGCTCTCCCCGTCAGGTTCCGTGGAGGTGAGTATTGGATCGTGGGTTGCTCAGTAATGCTGGGCCATGGAGGCTCGGGGGGAAATGAGCCACAGGAAGTTCGGGAGGGCCGAGCTATGGGAGCTTGGGAGAGCCGAGCTATGGAAGCTCGGGGGAGCCGAGCTATGGAAGCTCGGGGAGTCGAGCTATGGAAGCTCGAGGAGGACGAGCTATGGAAGCTCGGGAGAGCCGAGCTATGGAAGTTTGGAGGAAGACGAGCTACGGAAGCTCGGGGAGGACGAGCTACGGAAGCTCGGGAAGGACGAGCTATGGAAGCTCGGGGGAGCCGAGCTATGGAA
Organism: Calamus simplicifolius; assembly: GCA_900491605.1. Taxonomy (NCBI): domain Eukaryota; kingdom Viridiplantae; phylum Streptophyta; class Magnoliopsida; order Arecales; family Arecaceae; genus Calamus; species Calamus simplicifolius. The sequence goes on along the minus strand of UESW01004677.1, from coordinate 14,073 downwards.
GCTCGGAGGAAGACGAGCTATGGAAGCTCGGGGAGGATGAGCTATGGAAGCTGGGAGAGCCGAGCTATGGAATCTCGGGGGAGCCGAGCTATGGAAGCTTGGGGAGGACGAGCTGTGGAAGCTCGGGGAGGACGAGCTATGGGAGCTCGGGGGAGATGAAGGGAGGAGGTCGGTCTTAGCCTCCTTGCATGGATATTAATGCAATGATGGTTTTACCCCCAACACATGCCCTCCACTCCCTAGTTCGAAGCGTAGGTTCGGGCATAGGGAGTATAAGTCCAGGTGGCACGCTTTGGATGGGCGATTTGGTTTAGACAGCCCATGCAATGATGCTTTAATTAATGCGGCAGGGTCATCATGCCTTCGCGGGTAAGGTTCCTCCGAGAGTGACGGTTGGGAATACGCCACATCACGAATCCCGAATAATATGGCGTTTGTCGAGGCGGTTCCGGATGCCTCGGGCGAGGCACCTCGTCTTCTCAAGGCCGCTTCCTTAGCGGGGAAGCAAAGCGATAACCGTATATATATATACATATGTTTGCAGTATTCTCTCGTTTTGTTTCTTGAAGAGTCTCCCCCCTCGCAACGCTCGCCGTTTCACCTAGTGCTTTTATCGGCTAAGATGACGATGAGCCCCGACGACGTAGCTTCGGAGATCGTTGCTGAGGATTTGGGAAGGATTTATCAGAGGTATGGCATACCGTCAGATGTCGTTCTGCAAGTGCCGGAGCCTGGACATAGGGTCTCGCGAGATCTGGAGCGCGGGGTCTTCGTTTATAAAGACAGCTTGAAAGCAGGCTTCTGTTTTCCTCTCCACCCCTTGGTGAAGGAAATCATGACTCACTATAACATCTGTCCGATGATGGTGGCCCCAAACAGCTGGCGGAGCATCATCGGATTTATCTCAATGTGCCACCAAATTTGGATTATCGCCACTCTCCCTCTTTTCCGTGCCTGTTATCATCTGATACCCAGAAGGAAATCGGAGTGGCCATATATTGGACCTCGAAGGTCCTTCAACGTGATTATGGATAAGCCGTCCTCTATCAAGGGATGGAAGATTCGATTCATTATCGCCGAGGGGAACATTGGTTCCGACTTCCCTCGGAAATGGGGAAGCTTTGTTAGGGATGCGGAAACGCATCCGGTTTTGTCAGAGCAGGAGGAGAGAGATTTGGACGTCCTTCACAATGGCCAAGTGTTTTCGGCCAATGATCTGTTATCGGAGGGGGCCCTCTTCGCCGCCGGGCTTAGCCCCCTGGACCCGCAAGGTGAGTCCTCCCTTTTACTTTCTCCGTTGCGTGCTACCCCGGCGAACGTGTTTGGATTTAATCGCATATGTTCCGTTCTTACAGCCAAGAGGTCGGCATTGTCGAGCCTCGCCAAGAGGAAGAGAGGTAAGCACCCAGGGGAGAGCAGCAGCATGGATAGTGGTAGGCCCGAGAAAAGGGCTCACACCTCCTCAAGGAGCTCGCCGGACGCCAGAGCGGTCATGATAGGAGCGCTGGGGCGAAGGAGGATCCAGGGAGGACAGCTGCGATCCCTTGTCCTCCCGTATTGAAAATATCGGATAGTTCAGATGAGACTCCGTTGGCTCGTCTGGTCGCGTCCCCTATGAAAGAGGAACCGGCGATGGATCCGACGGAAGCGGTCGTTTCTGGGGGGCCTTCCGCCTCCGCGGGGCTGCTACCGACTCCAGTGGGGGATGGTGACCGGACAAGATGGGTCGGAAGAAGAAGCGCAGCAAGGTGAGAGTCCAGCAATGGGGACCCCTTCAAAAAGGATTCTGGGGAGGCTGGCGCTTGGGCTGGCCGAATTGTCCGAAGAAGCCCAAGCTAGGGCTCTGATAGAAGAGGCTGGGAGGTTGAAGGCCTCTCTGATGGAGGTCCCCCAGCTTGGTTCCTCGGGCGGAGATGGTCAGACCAGTAGCTGAACGCTGGTGTAGAGGAGGCGTTTTCTGCCTTATGAGGTCGCCTTGTACCCGGGCACGGATCCTTCGGCAGACAGGTTTGTGGATCTGGAGTTGGTCGACGCCGCGTTTGGGCAACAGGGAGTGGCCGAAAGTATCACCTTCTCCCCGATATTGACAATCCGACCCTCATGAAGATGATGCGGGCCTATGCCTCTCGGGTATCAGATGATAACAGGCACGGAAAAGAGGGAGAGTGGCGACAATCCGAATTTGATGGCACATTGAGATAAATCCGATGATGCTCCGCCAGCTGTTTGGGGCCACCATCATCGGACAGATGTTATAGTGAGTCACGATTTCCTTCACCAAGGGGTGGAGAGGAAAACGAAAGCCTGCTTTCAAGCTGTCTTCATAAATGAAGACCCCGCGCTCCAGATCTCGCGAGACCCTATGTCCAGGCTCCGGCACTTGTAGAACGACATCTGAGGGTATGCCATACCTCTGATAAATCCTTCCTAAATCCTCAGCAACGATCTCCGAAGCTATGTCGTCGGGGCTCATCGTCATCTTAGCCAGAAAAGCACCAGGCAAATGGCGAGCGTTGCGAGGGGGGAGACTCTTCAAGAAACAAAACGAGAGAATACTGCAAACATATGTATATATATAGTACGGTTATCGCTTTGCTTCCCCGCTAAGGAATCCGCCTTGAGAAGACGAGGCGCCTCGCCCGAGGCGTCCGGAACCACCTCGACAAACGCCGTATTATTCGGGATTCGCGACGTGGCGTATTCCCAACCGTCACTCTCAAAGGAACCTTACCCGCGAAGGCATGATGACCCTACCGCATTAATTAAAGCATCATTGCACGGGCTGTCTAAACCAAATCGTCCCATCCAAAGCGTGCCAACTGGACTTATACTACCTATGCCCGAACCTACGCTTCGAACTAGGGAGTGGAGGGCATGTGTTTGGGGGTAAAACCATCATTGCATTAATATCCGTGCAAGGAGGCTAAGACCAACCTCCTCCCTTCATCTCCCCCGAGCTCCCATAGCTCGTCCTCCCCAAGCTTCCATAGCTCGGCTCCCCGAGCTTCCATAGCTCGTCCTCCCCGAGCTTCCATAGCTCGGCCTCCCCGAGCTTCCATAGCTCGTCCTCCCCGAGCTTCCATAGCTCGGCTCTCCCGAGCTTCCATAGCTCGTCCTCCCCGAGCTTCCATAGCTCGACTCCCCGAGCTTCCATAGCTCGGCTCCCTCGAGCTTTCATAGCTCGGCTCTCCCGAGCTCCCATAGCTCGGCCCTCCCGAACTTTCTATGACTCGTTTCCCACCAAGCCTCCATGGCCCAGCTTCACTGAGCGACCCACGATCCAATACTCACCTCCGCGGAACCTGACGTGGGAGAGCCTAAGCCTACTGTAACAACATCCTAGGCAAGGAATCATGTTGAGAGTGGTCTAGAACCTATCAAGGCTACCCGAGACCTACACACCTACCAGATCTCAAGCCATCAAGGAGCTCTCCTAGCCGTCGATCTCCTAACAGACAAGATATGATCCCAACAGCCCCACAACGGCCCGATTCGATCCATCTCCGTATCCTAACAACCTCTAAACCTTCGAGAAGGCACTCAAGATATAGGTGACAGCCTATAAATATCACGCTGGCAGATTCCCTCAGGTACGCGCGCGCTCACACCCTCACTCCCACTCTCCTGCTGTTCGTCGGTGCTCTCGCCCCCTAGAGCTTCCGATTGGCCGCCCCCGGAGAGACTCCCCGGAGAGTTCTACCCCCCGTTTTCTGATTGATCGCCGATTTCCTCTCACTGACTTGAGCATCGTAGGGTCTTCCGTGGAGGGCCACCCCCAATGCCTCTCACGTGAGGACTTGTGTGCAGGTCCGTCCCTGGAGATCGACTGCGCCCGAGTCGAGGACGGATCTCGGTGGCAACAGAATGGTGCTAGAGGAAGGGCCCCAAGTCCCATTAAAACTTGAAGAAAGGAGATAAGGATCCTAATCTGGAGTAGAACCTCTCTAATGGCCAATCGGAGAAGAGCAACCTCTGAAGCCCAAGATCAGGTCGCTTCCCAGAGGCCTGATCCGACGGGCGGTGTAGCCCGCAACCTCAACCGGTCGAAACCCCGTCACCGCCTGTTATCCCAGTGACCCAGGACCAGTTCGTCACGCTGGTCCAGCAAGTCCAGGCCCTGACTCACCTGGTCCAGGAGCGCCTTACGGCTCCTCCCGCTCCGCACTTTCGTAAGGAGGCCGCGATTCCTTCTTCACCGGCAACTTCCTCCTCCAGTCCGCATAAATCCGCGACCCCCCACGCTGGCCCAAAGGGGACAAATCAGTCTCGCGAGGCGGTTATGAAAGAGATCCTCCCAGATCTCGGTGAGCCCGATCCCTCTTCCCGGTGGCCTCCCACCATGATTTGACGCCGTCCCTGCGATCCTCTCGCCCAGCTCCTCCTCTGACCGGTGAAGAGGAGATCCATCGTCAAATCCAGGAGATGCGTCAAGCAGGCCCATCCGCCTCAGCCCAAAGCGGAGCAGGGCATCCCTTTCTCTAAGGGGATTATTGAGGAAGTGATTCCCTCCCATGTCAAGCTACCAGCCGTCGAACCCTACCACGGCTCTTCTGACCCGGACGACCATCTTAGCAGCTTCTGGTCAATAATGATGTTCCACGGAGCATCCGACGCGGTCCTCTGCCACGCTTTCCCCTCCACCCTCAGAGGATCCGCCCGAACCTGGTTCAATGCCTTGAAGCCAGGTTCCATTGATTCATTTGACGAGCTGAGCCATCTTTTTATTGGCCAGTCCGTCAGCAGCCGCCACCACCGATGAAGATCTGACTCCCTCTCCAAAGTTAAGCAGAGAGAGGGGGAGTCCCTGAGAAATTACCTTGGCCATTTTAACAAGGCCATGTTGGAGGTGGACCACCTTAATCACGAGGTGGCTATGTCCGCCCTGGCGGGGGGAGTCTAGAAGGAAAGCGACTTCTACCTGGCTATGGAAGTCAGCTACCCCCCTAGCCTTTCTGATATGATGGCCCTGGCGGACAAATACGCTAGGGTCGAAGAATCGCGGAGAGTTGCCCGCACCGAGCAGGCAAAGAAGAAGGAGCCCAAAGGCCCTGACAGGCACCGTCCCGCCCGTCGGCCAAGTCCGCCTCGTCAACAAAGAGTTCCCTCGCTGCCGCCAAGGAATCACTCCCGGAGCCCTCCCAGGCGATTCGATCACTACACTCCGTTGACCGTGCCCCGGGTGCAAATCCTCATGGAAATAGAGCGCCAGCTCCCCCAGCCAGTACCTCTCTGAGGGAACCCGACCCGAAGAGATCCCACCAAGTACTGTCGCTACCATAGAGAGCACGGCCACGACACTGAAGAATGCTGGCAGCTGAAAAATGAAATCGAGAGGCTGATCCAGGGATGACTGAATCAGTTCAGGAGGGCTCCCAAGCCACAACAAGGAGGTGACCGCCAGCCCGAACTTCAACAACTCCTCCTCCACCGAATCCGCCCATGATCGGCCGCATTAACATGATCGAAGAGGCCGGCGGCTCAAGCCCCAGGGGCGACGGTGAAGGATCGGCGCCAAAGAAGGCACGGACGGGCGAGCTCTCCTTCTCCGACGATGATTTCCAAGGGATACAGCTTCCCCATGATGATGCATTAGTTGTATCCCTCAATTTAAATAACTATTATGTAAGCCGAATCCTTGTTGATAGTGGAAGTTCGGTGAATGTTTTGTACCTCGGTGTGTTTGCCAGGATGAAATTACTCATGGAAAACCTGCGAGCCGTGGATTCCACCCTGATGGGATTCACAGGCGACGTCATCGTCCTGAAAGGGGTCGTCACCCTGACTGTTCACGCGGGAACCTGGCCCCTTGTAGCCATTATCCAGACAGACTTCCTAGTAACCGACCTCAGATCTCCGTACAACGCAATATTTGGCAGGCCAGGCCTGATGTCCCTCAAGGCAGTTGTCTCCATCCCGCATATGTCCATGAAATTCCCCACTGAGCAAGGAGTTGGAGTTATTCGAGGAAGTCAAGCCATGGCTCAGCAGTGCTTCGTTACAATCCTTCAGTCTAGAATGCCGGAAGTTGATGGGCTAGACGCTCGTGAGGACTTCGCTGAACAGCAAGGAGAACCGGCAGAGGATTGGAGGAGGTACCATTGGATGAGGCTCATCCCGACCGAACCATAAAAATCAGGTCGCTGCTCAAAGGAGAGTCTCGGCACAGATTGATCAGGTTCCTCCGAAGCAACGCTGACATCTTCGCCTGTCCACCTCTGACATGCCAGGGATCAGCCCCGAGGTTCTCGTCCATCGTCTCAACGTGGACGAGATGTACAGGCCCATCAAGCAGAAGAAGAGGAGCTTCGCCCCGGAACGACAAAAGGCCATTGAGGAAGAGGTAGACAAACTCATCAAGGCAAATTTCATCCGGAAGGTAAATTATCCAAGCTGGCTGTGAAACGTCGTCATGGTGAAGAAGTCGAATGGCAAATGGAGGATCTGCATCGACTTCACCAACCTCAACAAGGCCTGTCCGAAGGACAGCTTCCCCCTTCCCCGGATCGACCAGCTTGTGGATGCCACCTCAGGCCACCAGATGCTGTTATTCATGGACGCCTATTCAGGCTATAATCAGATCCGAATGGCCCCTGAGGATGAAGAAAAGACCGCCTTCATAACCGACCGAGGTACTTACTGTTACCGTGTCATGCCTTTTGGTCTTAAAAATGCAGGTGCGACCTACCAGAGGCTGGTTAACAAAGTATTCAAGGAGCAAATCGGCCGGAATATGGAGGTGTACGTGGACGACATGCTGGTCAAAAGCAAGGAAGCATCACGGCATGTCGAGGACCTCTCAGAGAGCTTTGCAACGCTGCGCAAATATGGAATGAGACTCAATCCGACCAAATGCGCCTTCAGCGTTAATTCCGGGAAGTTTCTCGGCTTCATGGTCTCCCTGCGAGGTATCGAAGCTAACCCCCAGAAGATTCAAGCTCTTCAACAAATGGTGCCCCCGGCATCTGTTAAAGAGGTCCAGCGCCTAACTGGGAGGTTAGCGGCTCTTAACCGCTTTGTGGCGCAGTCAGCCGAGAGATGCCTCTCCTTCTTCAAAACCCTCCGGTCGGCTAAAAACTTTCAGTGGACTCCTGAATGTCAAAAGTCATTTCAAGATCTCAAGAAATACCTCGGCTTGCCCCCACTCCTCAGTAGTCCAGCCTCGGGCGAGACCCTATTCTTGTACCTGGCTGTTTCAGAGGGTGCCGTCTGTTCGGTGCTGGTCAGGAAGGAAGGCAAAGTCCAAAAGTCGATCTACTATGTCAGCAAGCTACTCCGCGATGCGGAGACAAGGTACAGCAGAATTGAGAAGATGGTATTGGCCTTAATCACCTCAGTTCGGAAGCTGTGACCGTACTTCCAAGCATATTCCGTGACGGTCCTGACCAACCAACCCATCAAGGCGGTAGTCCACCGTCCTAAGACGTCGGGAAGAATGACCAAGTGGGCCGTCGAGCTAAGCGAGCATGACATACACTTTCAGCCTCACCCAGCCATCAAAGCTCAGGTGCTAGCCGACTTCCTCCTCGAGTGTACCATCCTGGAGGACGGTTCTACCCCAGACTCCCTCGAAGAACCAAAATCTGGAGCCCGATGGCTCCTCCATGTCAACGGGTCATCTAATGCCCATCGCTCCGGTGCGGGCCTGGTTCTCACCAGTCTGGAGGGGATAACCTTCGAATATGGCATCCGATTCTCCTTTCAGCCTCCAACAACAAGGCCAAGTACGAAGCCCTGTTAGCCGGCCTCCGAATCGCCCGCAATCTGAAGGTGGAGAAGCTTAATGCCTTCACCGACTCTCAGCTGGTAGCCGGTCATGTACGAGGAGAGTTTGAAGCCCGGGAGCCGAACATGATAAGATATCTTTAGGAGGTGCGGAGCCTGCTTCCCCATTTTTCTGAATTTGAAATCATTCAGATTCCCAGATCCGAGAATGCCCGTGCCGACCTACTCTCCCGATTAGCGACCGCGGAGTCAATGGACGCCGAACAAAAGTTCCACCTGGAGACTCTGGAAAAGCCCAGCATCGCGGAAGCCGACCGAATAATAATGCAAGTTGAGGCCGAACCGTCATGGTTCGACCCAATCCTTAAATATCTCAAAGAAGGGTCGCTTCCGCCCGATCGGAGAGAGGCTAGAAAGCTGAAGCTGCAGGCCACCCACTACGTATTGATCAACAACCGGCTTTACAAACGATCCTTCTCCTTACCGTTGCTCAGATGCCTTCGCCCGTCCGAAGCAGATTATGCTCTGCACGAAGTGCATGAAGGGATTTGCGGCAACCATCTGGAAAGCTGGTCCCTATGCCACAAGGTGCTGCGACAAGGCTACTACTGGCCGACCATGCAGAAGGATGCAGACGATCTAGTCTGAGCCTGCGACCCATGCCAGAGGCACTCAAGCATCTAGAGGCTCCCCTCCACCGAACTAGTTTCCATATCCTCCGCTTGGCCCTTCGCCAAATTGGGGATGGACATCCTCGGCCCATTCCTGCTTGCCACGGGGCAGCGGAAATTCCTATTCGTCGCCATCGACTACTTCACCAAATGGGTCGAGGCGGAAGCAGTTGCACAAATAACCGAGGCACGGGCTAGAGATTTTGTATGGAGGTCCATCATCTGCCGATTCGGCCTCCCGCACACCATAATCACCGATAACGGTAAGCAGTTTGACAACTCTAAATTCTGCCAGTTCTGTGAGGAGCATGGAATTCGTCACCACCTCACCTCGGTCGGGCACCCACAAGCCAACGGAGCGGTCTTCATCCATTTTATCTCGTGTAATTTAGGGCCATTGATGGAAGAAAAAAATGGAAGTAAAAAAGAGGGCTTCGGTCTTCATCCATTTCCCAACTAGGGTTTGAGAGCGATTCGGCAACCTCCATTCTTCGTTTGCTCTTCCACTTTGGCATTTTTCTTTGGATCTTGCGAGAACCCTCTCGACTCTTCTCTCTGCATTAAGGAAGCAGAGCAAGCGGATGGAAAGCCCGGCTTCGATCTCTTCTTCTTTCTTTCTCGCACAGAAGTAGTAAGCTTTGCTACCTCTTGATCTCCTTTCTCTATCTGATCTCCTGATTTCGTTGGAACTATATGCATGCATTTCAGTTAATCTATTCACCTGATTTTGAGGGTTTGATCGGTGATCGGTGGTCGTGGGTAGGGTTTTGTTGAGAGATCCATGAGTTTTGGGCAATCATATGATGGTTTGCCGTGATCTAAGAGGAGCTCCTGGCATTGTTCTCTGGAGTGGGGTATTCTGTTTGTTCTTTGGGTTGATGGCTGGATCTGGGGTTTCTTGCAACTCATTTCTCATTTATCGTGATTTCAAGTTTTGCATAGTTTTAGTAGTCTAGCTTCTGATGTACATTTGTTTATTGAGTATTTATTTATTATCTTTGAAAAAATGATATCATCGGTATCTAGCTTATTATTTGGAGCTAATCATAGAAGTACTTTAACTTATTTTTTGATGCATAGGCTTTCCACACTGCACTATAAAAGGAATAAATAATACTTGACTGATTAATAATCCATAAGAGTCAATATTGTGCTTGCTATTACATTGAAGCTTCTAGATCAATACGTTTGACGATGTTGATGGGAAAATAGATAAAAAAAGACCGAATCTGTTGCAATTTGCTTCAAGATTTTTGGCTTTATCATGTATTAAAATAATTTGCTTCAAGATTTGTGGCTATAGCAGTTGAATCTGTTGCAACAAGTACACACCTGGATCTCAAATTCCCTGAGGTAACTCTCATCTCTTTTGCTGGCAGTAGCAAAGAGTTTCACCAATTTTTGGGCGGACAAAATTGTACCGACCTTCATCTATTTTTCTTTTCTTGGATGCAAACCAAACTTGCAATATTTCAAGGGGATTTGTGTGCTTTTCTGTAGATAAGATGCAGTGCCATTGATATTAAGTACACTTATTTGCTTTATCCTTGCGTATGTGAAGTATCGGCTGTGAAATCATGACTTGGAGGGCATTTCTAAATGTAACCGTTGTGAAGCATCACAGCTTGGCACTCTATCTTGTATCTACATTATAACTAAATTGCAAGTAATTGCAAAGTCTATGAACTCTCTTGTATCTACATTCTAACTATATTGCAGGCAATTGCAAAGTCTATAACTCTCTTGTATCTACATTCTTGTATCTACATTCTAAATTGCAGGTATTGTCTCTTGTACAAAGATAAAGTTGATTTTAAGTGGTGCTGATTCTTGTCTCATTTTTATATTTATTGTGTCAATATCGAATGCTAATTGCTACTTGAATAGGAATATCTTATGTTTTTCTAGCATGTTTCCTTCATGGGATTTGAGCAGTAAGTGCCATTTATTAGAGCAAGTTCTGCTGTGCTATATAGTTCGATGATCTGGAGCCCTACAATGCATTATTTCATAAATATCTATTGAGCTTCATTTATATTCTCCTGGAACCCAAATGTTTTTTGCTACTTGATAAAAAGACACTAGCAAGTTTTGGACAAGCTCTAGGAAACGATGTTTGCATAAAAAGGTGTTATGATTCAATATAAATTCTCAAGAAGTGCTGAATATAATTGGCATTAGTGGAGGTCCCAACAAAAATGTTAAGTTAATCTTCTCCACTACTGCCTTGATAATTGTCAGGATCTCATGGTTAACAGTATCTTTTTCTTCCCAGTTAATTGCTGCTTAAGAAAACTTCATTAGACCATGGCACATGTGATATATGTACTACCATTTTGGTTCATGTGTAGGTAGCATCTAATGGAAGACTGCGATTTTGCAAACAGGATATGCATGCATATTATTGAATGAATCCTGCTTTTAGCTGGATCACTTTCTTATGTTTCTTTTTAAAAGAGATCAACTGGATATATACATATTACTGAATGAATTCATAAATTAACTGTTGTCTTTAGATGAATCACTTTCTTTTGTTTCTCTCTTAAAGTAGATCAACCAACCAAGGAAGTTTGATCTACGAAGGATGGAACATCAGTGCAGCTGCTGACATGTAGTAAAAAATGCAAGAATTTTAAAAAGAACTGAGGTTGCATATCAAGAACCATTGACTCAAATCCAGGTCACATGTGTTAAAAGACGCTTGATATGTATGCTTGTTCATTACATTTGGGCCTCTGTGTATCCAAACCATAGCTCCATGATTTTATATGCATGATTGTTCAAATTAGAGCCTCTGTATTTTGTATACTCTCCTGTACTTAGGATCTTGAGAGGTCTGCTGTGCTGTGAGTGCTTGGAACTTTCTAAAGGAATCACGAGTTATCAACACCGTGGTGCCCGCCTTATACTCTTTTATTACAATCAAATCTAGCATTCCTTTGATTGGCAATATATATACTGGTTTTGGATTCCTAAATTTTAAGTTTTGTTCCCAAATATTTATTTCTAAACTATTTAATTTGTCGCATTGTACGTTAAGTTCGAAGCCTCCTTTGCTGTTCAAAACCATGCCAGGTACATGGATATTTAAAAAAATTCAAATGATGGTGTAATTACTAAGATAAGTAACTATATAAACTTATTTTTTTACATTTATTTATAATGAAATTTAAAGTAAAATTAATTTATTTTAAATAAAAAAATTTAACAAATTAATATGTCAAATTTTAACAAAATAATTGATTTAAAGCTATAGATTAGGAAAGGATGAGACATATTTTTTCAAAATATGAAGATTATTATTAAAAAATTAAAATAAAATAAAACTCTAATAAATAGTATCCTTCTTGGAATATACTTAAACAATATTTAAAAGTTATGCATGATATTAAAATAAAGTAGTTAATTTTTTTGATCTCAATTATTTTGGCTTTATAATATATATTATCAAATATTATATATTATTAAACTCTTGAATACTAATTATAAATTATTATAATTTAATAATTATTTAAGTTTTATATGTGGTAAAAATTTACATATTTTTTCAATGCATGGAGATGTTGATGAATTTATTGGGCCCGGAGTCTTAATTCTTATTTTATTTATTAATAAAAAATAATTTATTAAAGTCATTACATTAAAAATTAAATTGATAAACCATTTTTTCTTCTAAAAATTTTTATATTCCTAATAAAAAATTCATCTATTCCTAGTGGAATACATTAAAAAATTTATATGGGTATGTTTAGGATTTCTAAAAAATTCTTCATCTATTCCTAGTGAAATACATACTTTTTCTCAAGTGATCCAAACACTATTTGGAATAACACTGCATTAATTGCACTGAAATAATATGAAATACCATATTTTTATCCAAAAAAAATCTGGAATAACAAGAGGAATAAGCTATTCTTGGGAAATTCGTATTCCTATTCCCAGAATAACTTTTTGAAATCCAAATACTACCTTTGGGAATAAGGGGGACAAGATATCCCCCTTATCTCCTATTTCAAACATAGCCTAAGGGTTTCATACAAATATATTTCATTAAGAAATTTATAAAATCCGTACGCTTCTGCTGCACTGTCAGGCGTGCACAAGAAACCCAACAAGGGCTTCTTTTTTTTTTTTTTTAATCACTTGACTTATTGAATTTTTTTATGATATAGTAATTTTTATTTTTGAATATCATTTATTAACTAGGTAAAAAATCATAGTTTAGACTTTGAATATTAGGGATAAAGTTACAATTTTATTCAAAAATTCATGAAGTTTAAGTTTTTCAACATGACATGAATTCCTCTAAAATTGTAATGTAATACAAAGATTTGAATTGTATAAAACAAAAGAATCTTCTAATTCCATAATTTTTATGTTTTCAAATTTTTGATCGCATGTTTTAGAAAATCCTATATATTTCACCTGTTTGATTTTGGGTGAAGCCTTGATTTTTTTTCTAGGGATGGTAATTTTTTTCCATTTGGTCATTTACCCGATCGGTACCATTTTTAGCGGATTGGAAGAATCCTCAGTTAAAATGGCTTAATGGGTAACGGGGATTACTCATTAACGGCTAAATGGTCTCCATTTACCTATTCCATCCCGTTAACTTTAATATAATATATTTAAATTTTATATATATATATATATATATATATTAAATATTAAATATTTAAAATAAATAAAACATGTTTGAATCACTATTGATATGTGGACTTCTACGAATCAAAAAAAGCATTATATGGTGGTCATGGCATATTACATTGATGATGTTTGGGTGTTAAGAAATTGCATATTGAAATGCTAATTCATTTCTTTATGACTTATTACTTTAATCTTATACTTATTATATTAATATTATAATTATTTGAATTTGATAGATTTGTTTACATGCCTGCTCCAAATACCTTTGACGTTCTGTGTGACAAGCTTATGGAGACATTGTTGAATTGAAATATTGATAGTAAGTTATCTATCTTGTCTGTTGATAATTGTAGTACGAATAATAACATGATTTTAAGATGAAAAATAAGATTGATCGAGGTGTACTTATATTGGGGGATAGCTTATTTATATGAGGTGGGCTGCATATATTTTAAATCTTATTGTAAAAAAAGGACTTAGTGAAAGAGAAATTAAAAATGTGCATGATAGTATTATATTTTTCTATTAATATTTTTTATTTTTTAAAAAAATTATAAATTTAATAAAATAATTTTATTTTTTTATATAAATGATTAAATGGGTTTTTTTTTTTCTAACAGGGCCGTAAATTTAAACCGATGAGTGCTCGTTTCAGAAAAGACGAGCCATAAGGAATAAGCACTCCCAATTTGACAACGTTGGCTAATAGGAGGCAATCCAACGGTTTCAAAGAAATAGTACGATAATGATCAATGGATGCAAATCAAGCAAAATCCGCAACAAAAGGCCTTTATTTAAAATTTTGGGATATAAAGAGTAATTTTCGTGGTGTATATGGCAGCTCAATAATAATTTCGAAACTTCTTCCCTTTTATAAATGCGTAATTAGATATTTATTTCACAATCAGCCTCAATCATGGATTATTATAAGGATTCGAACTCGGTATTTATGCCCTAGAAGGATTCGAACCGCTTCTCGCTTAAGTTGGGTGCCTCTCCTCGTAATTTCTTCTCCGTCTTTCCTCCGTTGCCA
>UESW01004676.1:590286-682715 GCA_900491605.1 Calamus simplicifolius | reverse complement strand
TCATTTTAAGGACCTAATAATTTTAGAGGATTTTAATAATATGAAGATAAATTGACTAATCAAGTTCTCCCACTGAATCTATGAAATCGGTAGAATGAAACAAGATTAAGTCAGGTTAAGTGGCACCTAAATCAGTCAGACTGATATCCTTACAGGCATGGGTCAACCCGAATCAGGTAAATGATCTGAATCATAAATGGTTCACACAATGACCAGGTGAGAGATCGATGGGAGGGATATGCCATTAACTCGTTAAAGACGCATCATACGAGTAGCTCCCAATTAAAAACCATTCGATCGTTGATCCTAGAGCAACTTGCCATCCCACCTTGACATCATATGGTTAACCAATTCTGATTTGACCATCTAATAGATTCATGCTCAACCACGGAGCCTAATCTACTTCCATTTGGTTTAATCAAAGAGAAGGACTTGATCAACTACAACTATTGTTTGATTTAGAGCATTCTTAACCTAATCTAATTAGATTTGAACAAATACTCTTTTAGTCCAGTTGATTTAAACCTTAGAGTCTAACCCTTTATGGACCCGATTTAGCTAACCCAAATGATTAAATATATTTCATGTTAACATGTCATATATTTCAATCAAGCATAATGTTACTACTCATAATTCCTATATTTAGATCATATCTAAAAAAAATTATGAACTAATATTTGACATTCAAATAAAACTCTCATAAATATTTGTATGTTTTATAACATAGACATCATGCCATCATATATCATATCTATGTTTTTATACTAAACATGCAAATATTATGGTTTTATACAACATCAATATGTATCAATATAAAATATCTTTTGAGAGTGTGTGTAATCTATGTTTTGATGCCAAAGCACAATTTAAATTTTCTTTAAACAAAGCATCAATGATAAAAAAAAATCGCATCAGAATACCTCATTGAATGGGTAATTTGGATTTTCAATCCACCTGTGACCATATGGCCTTGTGATAAGTTTTAGCCATAATTACACAATTAATGAGAATATTAATTTACATGCAATAAATTAGATCATTAACGAAACACCATTTGTAGGGAGAAATAGTCTCCGAGGCATGCATATTTTAAAAATTGATAACTATTATCATTGCGGAAATTAAAAGATTACATATTAATCTATCTAATATGCATCAAGATCATATCTTTGCCTATATATTCAGGGTCGTTTGATCTAAAATATGCATATAAAAACATCAAGATCATATCTTGATCTTCAAGATGACTAGTCACACTATTATCTTGAAGCCTGCCTTAAGATCTAGGGATCAAATCACTTACCTTAAGAACAGTAGGTAAATCCTTATTGCTCTGCAGCCGTTCAATCGTCCGGCCTCTAGTATCGTCCACGCGAAGCCCCGAATGATCAGATTTCTGGGAGTGCTAGCTCGCGAAAAATAGCTTTGCTGATCTTGAATCCTCTCACTTGAATCTTCCTCCAAGATCCACCAGGCTTCCGCTAACACCAGAATCACCAGGATTTTTTATTCTAATATTTTAGAATTACAATCCATGACAATTTAGAATTACAATCCATGACAAATCGTGTATTGTTGTTCTATTTTTTGTTCTGTGTTCTCTGGTGAGGGAATGCCCTCTATTTATAGTCTCGATTTAGCCTTGACATTTAATTCTGACATTTAAGAATCCATCGTTTGGCAAAAGAGAAGAGACGCCGAAGGCGCGGCTTGGTTTAATTCCGATGTTCAGAGAAAACCAAGGAGTCGCGGCGTTTGGTTTAGTTCCGTCGTTCAAGAAAACCAAAGAGACGAGGGATAAATCCGACGTTCGGTAAATAAATATCATGCATTAAATATCTCATGAGATGAGATTTTAGCCATCTCATCATATGAGATCCATATTCGAGAGGTTTGGGTTCTGATCTGAATTTATTTGACTTAACCCACATAGATCATGGTCCAAGCCCAAATCAAATTTGGCTAGTCCTGAATCTATTTAAATTCAAATCAAGTCTAATTTCAAATCAATATTTGAAATTGACTTGTCCTTCTAATAGACTTAAACCAAATTGAATCTTATTCAATTGTACTTAACCCAATTGAGATAATTCAATCAATCAAATTGATTAATTAAATCATATACGATTCTCAATCGTTGATCAGCAAATAGATCATCCTAGGAAACTTCTATGCGTGTGACTCTCTAGGTTCGAACCTAAGCCGGTAGCATAGAAACAACTTTCTATACTAATCGATGTGCCCATCTAGCAATGGAACCCGACGTCCGGATAGGTCGAAGAGTTGCCGAGCAAACTCCAAGAACCCTAAGAAACAGTTACCGTATAATTCATCCTCTTGACCACAAATGCTAAGGATGGCTTAAGAGCCTGTCAACTCTAAATAGCAAATCCATAAAGTGATTTCAACTTTAGTGATCATGTGACTTTCACATGAAGTGCCTTGGCCAAGGTCTTGCTAAATTGAAACACAAGCATTTCTCCTTTTAATGGGATAGGTCAAATTTCATCTTGATCCACAACTGACTACCACAAGTACTTGACTGCACCCAGTAACCTTTCGTAGCTGGATTAGAAATCCAGGTGGTCCGGCACCTAAGTACAATGAGTTGCTTGTAAGCCACTGGTTGTGATCTTCAGGTCTGAAGGATACTTATACCTATATCTTCTCGGATTAACTCTTGACAGCAGAGTATCCGGAAATGAGTCACGTTCGGTGAAATGTACTCCTACACTTTCACCTGTATGTCATACCAGTGTCTCTACACTCCTTGGTTAAGAGGATAACCAACAAATATGATATACAACGTCCTATAATTGATAGTACTATGGCCCTGTCATAGTATATCATTTGGTCGCGAACTCTTTTAAGGACCTTCTAAGATAAATCCTCCTTTATCGTGAGGAAGATCCTAAGGGCTTCATTACTTTTAGGAGTATTAAGAAGATGTTCTTGTAATGAATAAACTGCCAAATAACTTTTATTAATATATCAATTTATATAATTTACATCAGTACAATCATCAAATGATTGGCTTTAGGATACAATTCCCAATAGATTTTTCATATGAAATGAAGATTTGAGACGCTGTTGGAGTTGCTCAATTAACTGGAGATCAGATCTAGTAATCACAATATCATCGACATACACAAGAAGTATAACAATCCTAAGGCTAGTCTTGCGAAAGAATAGAGAGGAGTCATACTGACTCTGAGAAAAAGTGAAATCCAGTAGAGTAGTATGAAACTTCTCAAACCATGCCTGCAGTGCCTGCTTCAAACCATACAGAGATCGCTTTAAGTGACAAACCTCAACAGAAGAGGAAGGAAACAAGCCAGGAGGAGGAGACATAAATATTTCTTCCTTCAGATCACCATGTAGAAATGCATTCTTCACATCCATCTGGTGAAGCGACCATCCTTTCGAAACAGCAATGGCCATGATAGTGCGGATAGTAGTCATTTTGGCAACGGGAGCGAATGTTTCCTCATAATCAAGCCCACTCCTGTCTATTTCCGAGTGCTACTAGACGAGCTTTATATCTTTCAATAGATCCATCAGTACGTAGCTTGATGGTGTAGACCCATTTACACCCAATAAGTTTAACTCCAGCAGGACAAGGGACGATGTCCCAAGTGTGATTGTCCTGAAGAGCCTGAATTTCATCCTGCATAGCTTGGCGCCAACACTCTTGAGTAGAAGCCTGAGAATAAGACTTAGGCATAAAAGTAGTATCAAGAGTAGCCTGAAGAGCCGAAGAAGAAAAACCATACCAATCTGAGGGCCGGGAAATCATAGTAGATCATCGTGGCTCATGCAAGACAGGATCAGGTGGCGGTTCAGAGGAAGGAAGAGGCAGTGGGTGACATCGCTGATACACGATATCGGGCTTAGAAGGAGTATGAGATACATCATCAAATGCAGGAAGTGAAATAGGGAGAAACAAGATTAGTACGAGATGGAAATAAATATTGATTTTCAAAGAAAATCACAGTGCGAGAAATACGAAGCTTGTTAGCATCCGCATCATAACACACAAATCCTTTATGAGAGTTACTATAACCAAGAAAAGCACACTGAACAGATTGGGCAGAAAGCTTGTGACGTTCAATGGAAGGTAAATGAACAAAACAAATGCAACCAAATACATGCAAATAATTATAATTAGGAGAAACACCAAACAAACGAGAATATGAAGAATCAAGATGCAAGGTAGGAGAAGGTAGACAATTAATCAAATATACAGCTGTAGATAATGCTTCTACCCAAAATCTAGAAGGTACAAAAGATTCAAGCATCAATGTACGAACAACATCTAAAAGATGTCTATTCTTACGCTCGGCGATGCCATTTTGTTGAGGGGTGTAAGGACACGAGCGTTGAGAAAGAATACCCTTCTGTTGGAGAAAAGATTGAAAATCATGAGACATGTATTCTCCCCCAGAATCTGAATGGAAGATCTTAATACAGGTAGAAAATTGAGTTTCTACATAGGCAACAAAAGTTTTGAAGGTTGAAAACACATTAGCTTTAGAACGAAGAAAATAGACCCACGTGAAACAACTGTAATCATCAATAAATGTCACAAAATATCGGTATTGAGCATGAGAAAGAACAGGACTCATACCCCAAACATCAGAATGAATAATATCAAAGCATGTAGAAGCACGACTACCTTGCAAAGGAAAAGGTAAAGATTTGCTTTTTCCTAGTTTACAAAGCACAATCAAAAGGCAAGGAAGAAAACTCATTTGTATTACTCAAATAACCATGTTTCATAAGATGTGTCAAAATTACAGAGTTGGGATGACCCAATTTCTTATGCCAAAGATGGCTATTATTATTAGCAATAGCAAAACAACCAACAAAATTTGAATGAGGAATGGAAAATGACTGAAGAGGAAAAAGACGTCCCACTTTAGGCCCTTTCGCTATCTCCTGTCCCGATGCTTGATCCTGCACACGACAACCAAAACGATCAAAATGAATAGAATAATTATCTTCTACTAATTGTCCAATAGAAATGAGATTGGCAGATAAATTAGGAGACACAAAAACATCAGTAAAGGAAGACCCCAGATTTTCAACTGCAGTAATGGGAAGAGTACTGCCATCTGCAATCTGAATATGTTGCTGACCATCATACTTACGAACATCTTGTAAAGCTGTCAAACTTCCAGTCATGTGATTGGAAGCTGCAGAGTCAATTAACCAAGGAGAAGGAGATGTTTCTTGCCTTGGAGACCAAGAACAGAAAGGGCAGAAATAATCATCTGTTGAACCTGCTCGGGCGTAATGTTGGATGAAGAACTTGGAACTGTGGGCAGAGTGGAAGACATAGGCACAGAAGCAGACTGAACAGCAGTATGAAAAATAGAAGCAGATTTATTCTGAGAGCGTATACGACAATCCTTAAGGATATGACCCTCCTTCTTGCAATAATTGCAGAATTTCTTACTGCAATATTTTGCAATATGCCCAATTTCCTTGCAACTATAACATTGTGGTGGAGATCTAGATCATCCTTTGCCTTGAGCAGCGTATGCCATATTAACCATCTCAGAACCACCAATGTTTTGATCAAGGCCAAGCTGTGAGGCAAGACACTGTACTTCACGCAAGAGTTCACCCAAGTAATCCTCCAAAGAGGGGACAGGTGTGCGATTGATTAACCCAGCTCATGCACTTTCAAACTCGGGTCTGAGCTTCATCAAGAATTGATCCCGCTGGCTCTCAGAATGAACCGCTTGTAGTGCTGCCAAAGCTTCTTTGGGAACCTGAGAATGCACCAATCCAGAATAATCACTCCATAAATTAATAAAACCAGAATAAAATTGCTCAATAGAAAGATTCCCCTGGCGATAGTTTCCAATGTCTAACTCCAATTGAAACTTTCGGACAGAATTATTTTGATAATAAATTTGCCGAAGGTAATCCCACATTTCCTTAACAGTAGTGAACCTATGAAGATTATTGACCATATGAGGTTCAACAGAGCTGAGTAGCCAGGAAGCAATTTTAGCATCCTTGCTTTCCCATAAACTAAGCTCCTTGGAATCAGTTGAGCAAATGACCCCATAACTCATTTCCTTTCACAAACATCCTGAACTGGAATTCCCAACTGGTGTAGTTCTTGCCATTAAGGCGAATAATAGAATTTTCTCCAGACATAATAAAAAAATTGACAAAGCAGAGAAATCACAACATTTACTCTTCAGAATCTATCGATAGCTACCAAGCAACAGAAAAAACAAGATCCGATAGTCACCAAGAAACCCTCAAGAAATCAAGAATTCAAACAAGCCAAGAGAAAACCACGAAAATAATTTGTGGTCACCAAGAAACCCTCAAGAAATCAAGAATTCAAACAAGCCAAGAGAAAACAATGAAAATAATTTGTGGCTCCGATACCATGTCAAATTTAGGTTTTGTTCTCCATGCCCTTCTTGTGAGGGTTGCTCACTTTATATAAAGTTGTTGGACTAATTACAAGGCTAAAAATCAGCCATTACATAAGATACACATGATTATGTAAGGTAAGAATAAATGTCTATCAATTCTATGCATATATACAATATACTCTACACTTATGGCAATAATGCTGATTTTCTACCTAAACAATTTTTCCCTTGATGCGCCCTTAGTTAGCCATTTTGAATTTCAAAATTTAAATTCAAAACTTCCGCTTAACTGGTCCTTTGGCTCGCCAAATTAGTCATGAAATCTATCATTTTTGCATATCAAATTGGCCTTGGAATATGCCATTTCTGAGCACCAAATCAGCCTTGGAATCTACCATTTCTGCTTCCTTGACTAGCTGTTAATTCTACTAATAATTCTCATATGCAAAGACCTTCTTTGAATTCGGAACGAGATGGACAAAAAATTCATCATTAGTATGCTCTGACCATCTGAACTGAAAGAAGTGATATAGCTGGTCCTTGATGACATGGATGTCTTTCTGATAATGTGGCATACCACTTTAAAGACTCCTACTAATTAAAATTAGATTATGATAAATTACTATAATATTTACTACATTAATTTAGCGTCATAGCCTTTCATCTGGCTGCATATGAAGATCACGTGGGGCACATGGTTCATACTGTTTCTAGCTCTTTTGTTCTATAAACTAGCAGCTATCTTTTATTGAATATCAAAAATTGGAATTCTAGACAACTTGGACCTTATCAACTCTTTGTACTGAGTTAACCTAAAATTTTAAATTCATTTGGATCAGATTTACTTTATATCGGGATCGTTAATTTTGAATTGGCAAATATAGTTTTACTAAACAATATTTGCATGTGCATATTTATTAGAGCCACAATCTTTTCATCCTTAACTATCATGATTTGTGTATAATGTCTAACTGAGTTGATAGTTGGAGATTATACCCTAATGGCTGTACCTTTGGGAGAGATGGATCAATTTCCGAACCTCTGAGGAGTATCGAATTGAATAATAATGTTTGGCATGAATAATTATATCTATCAAACAAAGGTGATGCTACAATAATATTGTAAGAGAAAGGAGAAAAAGAACCAAATTAATGGCTGTGATTTCCTCAAATTAAAAACCTTTGCAGATCCTTCAGCGCTCATCTAATCATGCATGATCAACCAAATTATAACTTTGTTGCTTGATGTTGGATCTATTAATTGGAACTGCTCATCAGTACAAGCACAAATGGAGAAAGGTTTTAGCTCTGCACGTCGAAGAAGACAATCCCATCTTAAAAATAATTTTAAAGAAAGAAAAGTTTTATGTCCATAGTCTTAAAAGATTTGTAAGATATGATAAATACGATGAACCATGCACGCATCAATGGACGCAAACCAGAGGATTGATTACATGGTATGATGGCCAAACAGTGGTCCCGCCAATTAAGTTACTTGGAAAGGAGAACATCATGTCATGCATCTCCTAATCCAGGCGCATCGATCTCTTGCGTGGGGTCATGCCCTACGACACATAATTTTCCCATATTCCAAAAGCAACAAACCGAGACCCATTATAGCTATTCCCAAAGTCCTGCCATCAAGATCTATTGAGTCTAGACATGCATAGTAGCACAGTGCTTAATTGATCCATACATTTAATGCAAGTTTGCAGCACCAAAGAACAATGTAGTAAATCTTATTCTATAGCTATAGAAAAAGGCTTTGTATACTGCTTTCGATGCATAAAATTACACATCGAACATGGCAATTGGCTGCGCGCCCTGTGCACACGTGTATCACGGCCCATTGGGCCACGGTGCACCTCGCATGAGTGCGCACCTGATGCACGACTTTGTGCACTGAAGACAATACACAAAGACTTTTTCATAGTTATATCCTATTAACCGCATGACCAATGCGCGACTTTGTATACCCAAAGTGATGCACAAAGACTTTTCCATAGCTATATCCGATATCCCTGGAAAGGCCCATTAACCAGATCAATAATGTCCAAATCAATAACTAAAAACCACGGACCTTGCATGCCAACCAAACGAGTGAATTTTACTTATTTTTGAAGAAAACATTGAATTTGACTTAGACCACGAGACAGCTAAGATATTAAGTTGGCTTTGCCTACTTAAAATCTTCCACGACCAAAGCCTCCCAAGCAAAGTCTCACCCATTGTAGACGAGTTGTAATTATCCCAATTACGCGTGAGGTTTGTTGTTGTTTTGATTTACGTGGAAGGGAGTACTTGGCAGAATCCAAAGTTTCACTGGCCAATTGGAATTTCTGCATCGTAATACCCCAAGTTACTGTTAATTCCGTGAGCAAAGAAATAACAGCTTTGAGCATGGAATATGATGACGCCAAGTCACCTCCTTCAAACGTCGGGGAAAACGGACGTCTCGCTCCGGGAAGTCCTGCAAGAAAAGTCCCCGAGGACCGGTGGCACCGGTGGGGACCCTCCGACGATCAAGTCAGTGGCTTGGGTTCAGACAAAGAACCACCCCCGCGAAGAGAAGCTGAGGCAGTTAGGGTTTTGAGCAGGGAGGAAGAAAGCTCAGAAAAACCAGGGTTGGATCCCACTTACAGCGTGAATGTGTCCTTTATACCTGTCTGAATGCCGTGACTTGCCGCTTTGGGAAGGTCTTCGTTGTATCGTCATCGGTGTATGGGACCGGGCGCCGTTGCTAGGGGTAACGAATCGTACACCCTAGCAAGGTATGGTGGCGCACGGAAACATGCAGTGAACCAGATGTCGCTATGAGGCATGGCCCTCCGTACTGGGGCACAACTACGGAGGTACTGGATGGCATGCTGTGGCAAGGCTCGGTCACGCACAGGGGCATGCAACACGCCAAACATCGTTATGAGGCATGGCCCTCCGTATTGGAGCACAATCACGGAGGTACTGGATGGCATGCTGTGGCAAGGCTCGGTCACGCACAGGGGCATGCAACACGCCAAACATCGTTATGAGGCATGGCCCTCCGTATTGGAGCACAATCACGGAGGTACCGGATGGTACACTACGGCAAGGCACAGCCATGGGCTGAAAATCATGCGTGAGCACCGCGCGTCGGCGGTTGAGCAGTGCGTTGGCGGTGCACTCCGAGGCCGGTGGGGGTTCCGGGGTTAAGGTATGATTTCCCCGCTCCCGACCCCGAGGGGGTGCCGGGAATGGGGAAATGAGGATGCGCCCCGAGGCCGGTAGGGGCCCCGGGGTTAAGGTATGATTTCCCCGCTCCCGACCCCGAGGGGGTGCCGGGAATGGGGAAATGAGGATGCGCCCCGAGGCCGGTAGGGGCCCCGGGGTTAAGGTATGATTTCCCCGCTCCCGACCCCGAGGGGGTGCCGGGAATGGGGAAATGAGGATGCGCCCCGAGGCCGGTAGGGGCCCCGGGGTTAAGGTATGATTTCCCCGCTCCCGACCCCGAGGGGGTGCCGGGAATGGGGAAATGAGGATGCGCCCCGAGGCCGGTAGGGGCCCCGGGGTTAAGGTATGATTTCCCCGCTCCCGACCCCGAGGGGGTGCCGGGAATGGGGAAATGAGGATGCGCCCCGAGGCCGGTAGGGGCCCCGGGGTTCATCCTCATTTCCCCATTCCCGGCACCCCCTCGGGGTCGGGAGCGGGGAAATCATACCTTAACCCCGGGGCCCCTACCGGCCTCGGGGCGCATCCTCATTTCCCCATTCCCGGCACCCCCTCGGGGTCGGGAGCGGGGAAATCATACCTTAACCCCGGGGCCCCTACCGGCCTCGGGGCGCATCCTCATTTCCCCATTCCCGGCACCCCCTCGGGGTCGGGAGCGGGGAAATCATACCTTAACCCCGGAACCCCCACCGGCCTCGGAGTGCACCGCCAACGCACTGCTCAACCGCCGACGCGCGGTGCTCACGCATGATTTTCAGCCCATGGCTGTGCCTTGCCGTAGTGTACCATCCGGTACCTCCGTGATTGTGCTCCAATACGGAGGGCCATGCCTCATAACGATGTTTGGCGTGTTGCATGCCCCTGTGCGTGACCGAGCCTTGCCACAGCATGCCATCCAGTACCTCCGTGATTGTGCTCCAATACGGAGGGCCATGCCTCATAACGATGTTTGGCGTGTTGCATGCCCCTGTGCGTGACCGAGCCTTGCATGCCATCCAGTACCTCCGTAGTTGTGCCCCAGTACGGAGGGCCATGCCTCATAGCGACATCTGGTTCACTGCATGTTTCCGTGCGCCACCATACCTTGCTAGGGTGTACGATTCGTTACCCCTAGCAACGGCGCCCGGTCCCATACACCGATGACGATACAACGAAGACCTTCCCAAAGCGGCAAGTCACGGCATCAGACAGGTATAAAGGACACACATTCACGCTGTAAGTGGGATCCAACCCTGGTTTTTCTGAGCTTTCTTCCTCCCTGCTCAAAACCCTAACTGCCTCAGCTTCTCTTCGCGGGGGTGGTTCTTTGTCTGAACCCAAGCCACTGACTTGATCGTCGGAGGGTCCCCACCGGTGCCACCGGTCCTCGGGGACTTTTCTTGCAGGACTTCCCGGAGCGAGACGTCCGTTTTCCCCGACGTTTGAAGAAGGTGACTTGGCGTCATCAGATTGGCGCGCCAGGAAGGGGGGTGTGTGAGAGAGACTTCGAACCAGCAGCCTTCTTCCCGTCTTCAAGACCTTAAAATCATGGTGACAACTCGAACGAAGGGAGTTTCAGCCGGTCGCGCTGGGAGGCAGCGCTGCGGGGCTGATCCACCCGCGGAGGCCCCCCCGACTCTCGTATCTTGTTTCCCAGAGCCTCCGAACCTCCAGGAGGCAGGGCCTTCTGCTCCGCAGAATGGCGCCCCCGCGTCTGCTCCACAGCCACCTCAAGAAGATCGATTCGCTGACCTGGCCACCCAGGTCCAGTCGCTGGCGGCGGCGGTCAAAAGCATGCAGCAGCAGCACAAGTAGCTTTGCGACAGCCAGAGCCGAGCCCATCTGTCCCTGGAGTGTGCAACCCAGCCAGCATTCCTCCCGAAGGAGATCGCCCGTTCCTGCAGATCATCACGCCGATCCCCGGCCAAGCCGCATCGCCGCGAGGCGTCCAAAAGGCCCCGGTCTCCTTCTCGCCACGCCAGCATCTCCCCTAAGCGGCGGCATGGAAAGGAGGCGGAGCGCACGCGCCGGCATCGTCGCCTCCGCTCTTCTTCTGAATCTTCAGGGGAGGGTTCCGTTGATGGCCGGATGCCTCGCCGAGCTGAGCGGCGACTCGAGGAGTGTAATCAGAAGTTGGAAGAACTTAGCCGTCGTATCACCCACCTGCCGGAGACTGATTACGACAGTCGGCCTCCCCTGTCCCGCCGCATCATGGAGGAGCCAATCTCTACCCGATTCCGCCTTCCTCAGCTGGACCCTTATGACGGGACTACGGACCCCCTGGACCATTTGGAAAGTTACAAGGTGCTCATGCAGGTTCAGGGGGCCACAGACTCCCTATGTGTGTGGCCTTCCCTGCTACTCTGAAAAAGCTGCCCGGGCCTGGTACTCTCGCCTGCCGCCACGGAGCATCGACTCCTTTCGCCAGTTGGAGAGGGCTTTCCTGGCCCACTTTGACGCCTGCCGGAAAATCCCGAGGGTGGCGGACAGTCTATTTGCTGTCCAGCAGAAGAATGGCGAGTCCCTGCGAGACTACGTCGCCCGGTTTAAGGAGGCCGCTCTGGAGGTATATAACTTGGAGGACTCAGTGGCTACCTTGGCTCTGAAGCGAGGGCTCCGCCCTTCCCGTTTCGCGTACTCACTCGACAAGAAGCCGCCGAGTTCCTACTCCGAACCCTGGTTTTTCTGAGCTTTCTTCCTCCCTGCTCAAAACCCTAACTGCCTCAGCTTCTCTTCGCGGGGGTGGTTCTTTGTCTGAACCCAAGCCACTGACTTGATCGTCGGAGGGTCCCCACCGGTGCCACCGGTCCTCGGGGACTTTTCTTGCAGGACTTCCCGGAGCGAGACGTCCATTTTCCCCGACGTTTGAAGGAGGTGACTTGGCGTCATCAGAATAATTGGAGGGCTCTTATATAATGACTTATTTGGCTATTTTAGCAGAAAATAATGGGTAAAAGAGATCAAATCAATTTTCAAAAAAAACAAAATCGTTATTTATTTGTAAAGCATTTGCTGAGGCCATATCATTCATTCAACGCAAAGCAACTTCTAATATCTGATATGAAAGAAACAAATCAATTTTTTTCCTCTAATTTTTCTCAAAAGAAAGAAAATTTTCACTGCTAAAATGATATCTATAATTAGTCCATGTGAAAAATCAACCTTTTCATGTGAATATCAACCTTTCAGCGCTTTACGATAGATGTATGTTAGCCAGACAGCCCTTTCTTTCCCTGGTTTATCTCAGAAAAGAAGTTTCCACCCTTATAAACTTTCAATTGACTACTTCCAAGAATGAATCTCTATAAGTCAATACTTTATATACAAGGAAGGATGGTGCATTCCTCCACACACACAGAGAGAGAGAGAAGACCCCGAAGGGACTCTGGACGAAGTTGCACACCCTCTATATGGGGAAGAATATGTGCAACAAGTTGATGTTGAAGAAGCGCCTCTACAGCCTTCGGATGTCAGAAGGTGGAGATGTGCTGGGTCACATCCAAATATTCGACCAGATGAGCAATGAACTTCTGAATGTCGGGGTCAAGATGGAGGAAGAAGATAAAGCACTTCTGTTTTTATGTTCAATGCCCACGTCTTATGACTCATTGGTCACAACACTGCTCTATGGGAAGGAGACATTAATTTATGAAGATATTATCTCGGTGCTTCGGACGAATGAGTAGAGGGAGAAGATGACCAAGGAAGCTGTTCCCCAGGAGGGTCTATCAGTTGGGGAAAGGACAGGCAGAGGTAGGAGCAAGGACAGAAGTAAGTCTGGAGGACGATCAAAGTCCAGGAAAGGCAAGAGAGAGCTGAAGTGCTATAAGTGTGGAGAGGTAGGACATTTTAAGAAGAATTGTCCTAAGTGGAAAAATCAGAAGGGAGAAAAAGGAGGATCTGAGTCTGTGAGTACAGTTGCAGATCAGGAGGTGGAGGATGATCTCTTGGTTGTATCAGATGATCACAGGCACAGCACAGAGATGTGGACCTTGGATTCAGCCTGTTCTCATCATTACACTCCCAACCGGTCGTGGTTCAGTACTTACACAGAGGTTGAGGAGGGGAATGTGACTCTTGGAGATAATCACCCTTGCAAGGTGGCAGGTATTGGCACAGTGAGGGTGAGGATGTTTGATGGTATGGTGCGCACTCTTACCAGTGTGAAGCATGTTCCAGAACTCAAGAAGAATCTGGTATCACTGGGGTACTTGGAGCGGACTGGATACAGCTTCAGCAGTCGTGCCAGGAGTGGAGTTCTGAACATCTCCAATGGAGCCATGGTGGTGATGAGAGGGAGGAGGCTGGAAAATAATCTATACAAGATGGAGGGGTCTGTGATGACTGTGAAATCTGAGGTGGCAGCTGTGGAGCAAGATCCCCGGGATGTGTACAGGATGTGGCATTACCGCCTGGGCCACATGGGAGACAAGGGGATGAAAGAACTGAGCAAGAGAGGTCTGCTTCCAGACTTGAGTAGCGGAGATATGGAGATCTGTGAGCCTTGTCAGATGGGAAAGCAGAGGAGAGTACAGTTCTCAGTCAGCACAGCTAGGAGTGCTGAACCCCTGGAGTTAGTACACACAGATGTCTGGGGACCAGCCCCAGTTTCTGCAAGGAATGGGGCCAGATACTTTATGACCCTGATAGATGATTTCTCAAGAAAGCTGTGGATCTACTTTATGAAGGAGAAATCAGAGGTCTTCACCAAGTTCAAAATCTGGAAGGCTGAGGTGGAGAAGGAGCAGGGTAAAAGTGTGAAGTGTCTGAGGTCTGATAATGGCAGGGAATACACCAGCAGGGAGTTCCAGATTTTTTGTGAGGAGTGGGGCATCAGAAGGCACTTCTCGGTGATGGGAACTCCTCAACAGAATGGGGTGGCTGAGAGGATGAACAGAACACTATTGGAAAAGGCAAGATGCTTAAGGCTGCAGGCAGGGCTTCCAAAATGTTCTGGGTTGACGCAGTAGATGCAGCTAGCTACTTGGTCAATCGGTCACCGCACACCAGGTTAGATGGAGACATTCCAGAGGAGATATGGTCTGAAAGGAAGACAAGCCTAAACCATCTAAGGGTGTTTGGATGCACAGCATATGTGCATGTTGGAGCTGGGGAGCGGAGTAAGTTGGATGCCAGGTCTAAGAAGATGGTGTTCCTAGGCTACCCGCGAGGAGTCAAGGGGTATCGGCTATGGGACCCCTTGGAGAAGAAGGTTGTCATCAGCAGAGATGTAACCTTTGATGAGAGCTCAATCCTCCAGAATAGAAGTGGCATGGATGCACAGCAGGGACTACAGGAGGTAGAACACGGTAACACTAGTCAGACAACCTCCTATACAGTTGTGCCATTTGCTAGTGGACCAGGAGGATTTGAGATTCAGGTGGAGAGGACTAACAGAGGGGGTAGAAGCCAGGGAGTTCAGCAGGATGCAGCTGAACAGGGGACTGATACTGGGATCGCACAGCAAAGGCCCAGGAGGAACGTGCGACCACCAGTTCGATACGGCTTTGAGGATTCGTTGTCATATGCCCTGGTGACAGCGAATGGAGACCCTTTCACCTATGAAGAGGCTATGGAAAGTCAGGATAGAGATAGGTGGATCCATGCTATGGCAGAGGAAATGCAGTCTCTTCACAGCAATAATACGTGGCAGGTGGTCCAGCTGCCACAAGGAAAGAAACCCATTGGTTGTAAATGGGTTTATCAGCGCAAGGAAGGAGCTTCAGAACAAGAGGGTATCAGGTATAAGGCAAGACTAGTGGCCAAAGGATACTCTCAGAAAGAAGGCATCGATTATGGTGAGATATTTTCTCCAGTTGTCAGGCACACTTCCATCAGACTATTATTGAGTATTGTAGCAGCTCAGGACTTGGAGCTGGAGCAGATGGATGTGAAGACAGCATTCCTCCATGGTCATTTGGAGGAGAGCATCTACATGGAGCAGCCACCAGGGTTTAGAGAACCAAGATCAGATG
Organism: Calamus simplicifolius; assembly: GCA_900491605.1. Taxonomy (NCBI): domain Eukaryota; kingdom Viridiplantae; phylum Streptophyta; class Magnoliopsida; order Arecales; family Arecaceae; genus Calamus; species Calamus simplicifolius. Next base: position 667,157 of record UESW01004676.1, on the reverse strand, counting down.
GGAAAGTCTGTTTGCTGAAGAAATCTCTGTATGGGCTGAAGCAGTCGCCGAGGCAGTGGTACAAGAGATTTGACACTTATGTTAGGAGCATTGGACTTTCCAGGTGTGAGTATGATTCTTGTGTGTATGTTAAATCTCTGGATGATGGGTCTAGGATGTACTTACTCTTGTATGTAGATGACATGCTGATAGCATGCAAGAGTGAGAAGGCTGTACAGGAACTGAAGATAGCTTTGTCTCGGGAGTTTGAGATGAAGGATCTGGGGCCAGCCAGGAAGATCCTAGGGATGAAAATCATCAGAGATAGATCCAAGGGTGTGCTGCATCTGAGTCAGGGTGGCTACATTAAAAGGATTCTGGAGCGATATGGGATGAAGGATGCCAAACCGACAGCACTACCTTTGGCAGCACATTTTTCCTTATCGAAGACCATGTCACCACAGACTGAGGTGGAGGCTCAGGAGATGGAGAAGGTACCATATGCTTCTGGTGTTGGGAGCCTTATGTATGCCATGGTATGTTGTAGGCCAGACATAGCCCATGCAGTTAGCCAGATGAGCAGGTTCATGGCGCAGCCTGGTAGGGAGCACTGGCGAGCACTGAAGGGAATCTTCAGGTACTTGGTAGGTACAGTTGGGGTTGGTATTTGCTATGGACAGCAAGAAGATGCTGAGAGATCCAACTTATCCAAGGAGGCTCGTGGGCAGTTATATGGGTATGTGGATGCAGACTTTGGTGGAGATGTGGACACTAGGAGATCCACAACAGGCTTTGTGTTCAGCCTGTTTGGTGGTCCAGTATCGTGGAGATCATGTCTGCATCCCATCACAGCCTTATCTACCACGGAGGCAGAATACATAGGTATCACAGAGGCAGCAAAGGAAGCTCTTTGGCTGAAGGGCTTGATGCTGGAGATGGGACTTGATCAGAAGGTTGTCCAGGTGCATAGTGACAGCCAGAGTGCTCTGATGCTTGCGCAGAATGCAGTCTATCATGCCAGGACGAAGCACATTGACCTCAGATACCACAGGATCAGAGAGCTGGTGGAAGATGGTGAGGTGGGGCTGGTGAAGGTATACACCAAAGAAAATCCAGCAGATGCACTGACTAAGGTTCTTCCACGGGACAGTTTTCAAAAGTGTATTTCGTTGTTAAAGCTGATGGACACAGTGGACGTGCTGAGGCCTTGAAAGCACCAAGGTAGAGATTGTTGGGCCTGGTGTGGTGCTATCAAGGCCCAGGTGGGCTAACTTGTATTGGGCTGGGTTTGAGTCCAAGGGTTGAGATTAAATCAAGTCACGGGTGTACACGGGCTTGGGGATTAGTTTAATCTCATTGAATTAGTCCATGGGAGTTTTTGTTGAGTCTGGGCCTGGCCCACTTCGTGGATGTATTTAAACCCTAGTCTCTAGGGTTTGGATGGAATAGAGAACAGATTCTTTTCTCCCAAAAATTCTCTTCTCTCATCATAGGGCGGCAGCCCTTTCTTTCTCCTCCCCATCTTCCTCCTTTTCAAGAAGTAAACCTAACAGGATTGGGAATCCTTAGTTCTAGTTCTTGTTTAGTTCTAGTTCTTGTTGAACGGGGAATCCCATTGCTATTCATCAAGGTCTAAACCTAACAGGATTAGGAATCCTTAGTTCTAGTTCTTGTTCAACAGGGAATCCCATTGCTATTAATCATAGGTCTAAACCCTAACACTCGTAATTGTAGCCTACCGACCACCTCGCTTGTTGAAGCCACTGGCATCACTGTAAAGATCATGTTCCCAAAGTACCCAATAGGAAGTAGCTGCTAATTGAGATGCTACCGGTCATTCATTAATTCGATGTTCATATTGGTAGGTTGATTTGAGATGATGTCACAGTCGTCGATGGTGATGTAGTCTGAGGATGTCGAGATGGGCTTAGTAATGCAATAGTAGTGATAGTGAGATATAAAAATGAAAAAACTCCAAGACTAGAGTTTATGGACAAAGAAAGAACCAAAAGATAAAGAAAAAGAGAGAACTTATTTGCATGGTAGAGACAAGGAAAAAAATGACAAAAATAAGGCCTTAGGAGAGAAAAAATAAGACAAATTAGGAGGAGGGTTGGGAAAGAGAAACTTTAGATGATTGCATTTTTCCCTTCTCAAAGCTTGTATAATTATAAGAAGGGAAAAGTCTTTGTACACCGCCCCCGGTGCAGCAAGTCATCGTGGGCTGCACCGCCTCTCCTGATTGGTCCACGTGGATCCTACGTAGCTGACGATGCAGGACGGTATGGCTCTGCTACGATGTTACATTCTGATCATGATGGCCATTAAAAGCGCTTCGCCTTTATTTTAAAATTAGTGTGCAGACGAAAATGCCCTTTCCCTCCAGCCTAATTCTACTACTATTTTTTCTTGGATTACATCTGTGTAAGAAAAACTCTTTCTTCCTCCTCGCTCTGGCTTTCGATTGCAAGGAATCAGTCCAAGGTTTGAGCAAGATCCTGAGCCCTCGCTCTGAGAGTCTGGTCGAAAGAAAATATTTCAGCTTCAAGGCTGGAATACTTAACTACTGAAGTCTTTGTACAAAAACTTCTAGAGAAAATGTCATCTGTAGCAGGAAGTAAAAAGTCCTTGTTCTCACATCTTTTTATAGTTCCTTTATTACACCAATTGTTTTGGTCGTTAGAGGAAGTTAATGCGTGACCAAAACCGTTTAATACATTGAGTTTAGTGTTTTCCCGCACGAATGTCATACTCTTCTAACTAGGATGTTATACCTTATGAACTAGGGTGTCGTTAGAGTGTCTCAGCCTATATTCCCCGTTATTCCCCGTCCATATAGCTCTAGTGTCCTCATTTTACAACTTCGATGTCGTACAATATTTTCTAGGGTGTCGTAAGTTTATGCATCCAGTTTTAGCTAGGGTGTCGTAATATCTGAACCGAAGTGTCGTAATATGAGAGCTGGTGTCTCGTCAGCTCATGGCTTAATGGTTACATCTAGGGTATCGTTATATAAGAACTGGGGTATCGAAGGTTTGTAACTGCAGTGTCGGACATGTTTCCTTGGGTGTCGTTAAGACACCCTATCAACAATGCTACGGCACCCGTGCTTATAATGGACGTTGGAGAGAACGACCGTGACACCCCAGGAGGAATTTGGCCGAAAATCCTTCGCGACACCCTAATTGAAACCTTACGACACCCTAGTGACAATGCTACGACACCCATGCTTATAACTGACCATGAAGAGAAGCCCCGCGATACCCCACGATGAATTCAGCCAAAAATCCTTCGCGACACCCCAATTGAAACCTTACGATACACTAGCGATAATGCTATGACCCCAGTAGGAATTCGGTCAAAAATCCTTCGCGACACCCAAGTTGAAACTTTACGACACCCTAGCACCAATGCTATGACACCCGTGCTTATAACTGACCATGGAGAGAAGCCCGCGACACCCCAGGAGGAATTCGATCGAAAATCCTTTGCGACATCCCAGTTGAAACCTTACGACACCCTAGCACCAATGCTACGATACCCGTGCTTATAACTGACCATGGAAAGAAGCCCCGCGACACCCCATGATGAATTCAGCCGAAAATCCTTCGCGAAACCCCAATTGAAACCTTACGATACCCTAGCGACAATGCTACGACACCCGTGCTTATAACTGACCATGGAGAGAAGCCCTGCGACACCCCAGGAGGAAATCAGCTGAAAATCAGTGATGATATTCCAGCTGAAATAGTATGACACCCTAGTTATAAACCTAAGACACTCGTTCAGAAAATTGCCTGGAATACCCCAGCTTTACCGTTAAGACACCGTAGGTTTAAACTTATGACACTTGTGGCCTTACACCAGACGCTGAAGAAAAGCCTCGTGACATCGTAGGAGGAAATCAGCCGAAAACCAGTGAGGACACTGCAGCTGAATTATTACAACACCCAAATTATGAACCTAAAACACCCGTTCACACTTAGGAGAAAAACTTTACGACATCCCAGGAGTAAATTGGTCGAAACAAAGCTACGACACCTCAGCCTTACAGTTAAGACATCGTAGGTTCAAACTTATGAAACTCGTGGCCTTACAACGGATGCTAATGAAAAGCCTTGTGACATCGCAGGAGGTAGTCGGCCGAAAAATAGTGAGGACACCCCAGTTGAATTATTATGACACCCAAGTTACAAACCTAAGACACCCGTTCACGCTTAGGAGAAAACTTTATGATATCCCAGGAGGAAATTGGCCAAAACCAGTGACGACATCCAAGCTGAAATAGTCCGACACCCTAGTTACAAACCTAAGACATCTGTTCATGCTTAGGAGAAAAGCTTTATGACATCTCAGGAGAAAATCAATCGTAATCGTAATAAAGCTACGATACCCCAGATTTACTATTAAAACACAGTAGCATCGAAGCAGTCGCAAGTTCTTATATAATTATAATTATTAGTCATTGCAAATTTTCTTTACAATTTCATACGGAAATGCTTTTTTGCGTTTCCAGACGGACCTCTATGGTCTCCTCCCTTTCTCTTCTTCACACTTATATGCTCAAAAAGGGATTTCGGAGATCCACTAGAGTCGGTCTTCATCATTCCCTTGGCAGTTTGCTTTTCAACATCTTCATTGGAGCCATCGAGCCGAAGTTTGATGCTAAAGGTGAAAGCCAACTCGTCTACCTCCGATGTCGTCATGGGCAGAGCTTTCTTAAACTTTCTTAAACTACCTCCGATGTCGTCTACCCTTCGTGTAGTTGCAAGCAATACTCATCCTTTCCTCTTTTATAATCGTCGAGTTGGGGGATGGGGGACATAAACCATTACTGAAGAGAGTGTCAGGAAACCAAATTTCATCGAACTCAATGTTCCAATCCCCGATTCGGAACAAGTATCGGCCATGCTAGCGTCTTCATTATAGTAAATCGAAGTGTCTCTCCTCGCATGACGGAATGAGCACTTTCCAATTATTCAATCAGCCACTTGGTGCCCGCGCGTGGTTTAAATGCACGTTGAATGGATAAGCTTTATGACGTCCCAAGAGGAAACCGGCCGGAAGTATTATGACACCCAAGTTATATTCACCCAAAAAAGATCTACGATACCGTAGTTAAAATATTAAGACACTCAAGCGACAGCGCAACGACACCCGTGCTTATAACAGATGCTGGAGAATAGCCCCGCGACACTCTAGGAGTAATTCGGTCGAAAATCCTTTGTGACACCCCAGTTTAAACCTTACGATACCCTAGCACCAATGCTACGACACTCGTGCTTATAACTGACCATGGAGAGAAGCCCCGCGACACCCCATGAGGAATTCGGCCAAAAATTCCTCGCGATACCCCAGTTGAAACCTTACGATACCCTAGCACCAATGCTACGACACCCGTGCTTATAACTGACCATGGAGAGAGCATGGGAATGGATATAAAGAAGAGCAGAAAAGGGAAGAGGGGCATTCTACGGAGGGCCAAGAGGAGTCTAAATCTGATAATAAACTTGGCACCCTTGTGCCAAAGGGTGATGATGGAGATATACAATTCGGTGGATTGCCTTTCCTTATTAAGAGAAATGGGGTGTCATATGATTTAAAACAAGGGTGTCGTCAGATGAGAGCTGGGGTGTCGGAACAGCCTAAATAGGGGATGTTGTAGGTCCATGCCTAATAGTCCCAGCATGGGTGTCATCACCTTAAAGCTAAGGTGTCGTCTGATGAGAGCTGGGGTGTTGGAAAAACTAAGTCAGGGATGTTGTCGGTCCCCACCTTAACAGTCCCTATATGGGTGTCGTCGCCTTAAAGCTAGGGTGTCGTCAGATGAGAGCTGGGGTGTCATAACAGCCTAAGTCAAAGATGTCGTCGGTCCCCGCCTTAACAGTCCCATCATGGGTGTCATCACCTTAAAGCTAGGGTATCGTCAGATGAGAGATGTGGTGCCATAACAGCCTAAGTTGGAGATGTCATTGGTTCCTATCTTAACAGTCCCCGCACGGGTGTCGTCGCCTTAAAGCTAGGGTGTCGTCAGATGAGAGCTGGGGTGTCGTAACAGCCTAAGTCGGGGATGTCGTCGGTCCCCGCCTTAACAGTCCCGACACGAGTGTCGTCTCCTTAAAGCTAGGGTATCGTAACAGCTTAAGTCAGAGATGTCGTTGGTCCCCGCCTTAAAAGTCCCCGCACGGGTATCGTGGCCTTAAAGCTAGGGTGTCGTCAGATGAGAGCTAGGGTATCGTAACAGCCTAAGTCGAGGATGTTAACCATAATATGTGAACCCGTGCTGATAACCGACGCAGGAGAGAGGGATCGTGACACCCCAGGAGAAATTTGCATGATAATCGTTCGCAACACCCTAGTTGAAACGTTATGACACCCTATCGACAAAGCTACGACACCTATGCTTTTGACAGACTCTGGAGAGAAGGCCCGCGAAGTCTGGGGTATCGTAAGACGAGAGCTGGGGTGTTGTAAGTTGTTTCATGGGATGTCGTTCGTGACGCCCCAGTTGAAACATTACGACACCCTTGGTATAAAGTTATGACACCACTACGATATATTTGAACTAGATGGAAATTTTGATGTCACCCTAGTTGTAATTCGACTCAGCTATGCCATCTTTTCGAGAAAAGTTGCATAACATGGCCGTTTGCTACGAGTTTGCGTATCAGTTATATGATCGTGGTGCTCCTGGTGTCCTTTCATATTTCTTTGAGGTCGGCATAAAAAAATTTCTGAACCCTAGAGGTCCTTCATTTGTTGCTCGAGAAGCCACTGGTGTCCTAAATTTCTTCCACAGTTCTTTCTTCCATCTACTTCATTCATGGAGATGAGTGCTTTTGTTTGTGGACGAAGACCGCGATCAAAGAAGAATCGGAAGGAGAAAATGGTAGAAAAAAGCAAAGACATCGTTCTTCATTCGAATGAGGATGCGCCTCCTTCAGGTATGTTTATCCCTTTGTTAAGATATTATGACATCCTCTCTTAAAATGTCATGACACCCTAGTTCATACATAATGGCACCCAGCTGACAAGTATGCTTTACCCCCTGTTTCATATGACATGAAAATTATTCCAGTCCCCACAGTGAAGGCTTCCTAGTTATTTAAGAATAGTTGCAGGCCGGCCGTATACGTTCAGAAGGTTTGAAGATAGGGTTTACTACACAGCATACAAAACTTATTCGAAGGACCCCATTTGGTGCCTTCGTCGACATGCAGATGTTCACAGTCGATGGGCGACTGCTAGCAGATATCACACAATGGAGGCGACAAGTTCATTTTCTGTGGCAAGCCAGTTTTATTCAGTGCCGACCAAGTCGCACTTATTCTGAGTCTTCCAGCTCATGGGAAGAAGATCAACATGTCCAGCCAGTTGTTCAACGGAAGGTTGTTCAGATGATTTGGCCAGGGTTTAGATCTTTGTCAAAAAGGATTAGAGAAGTTAATATTTCGACTCTGATCATCTAAGGTACAGGAGGATGTCAAGGACACCATCAAAATTTGGATCGCCTACATATTTGCCATGTTTTTGGCTCCAAAGTCTAATCAGAGATGTCCACGGTATCTCATCCAGCACTTGGATGACTTAAGTTAACTGGAGAGGATCGACTGTGCTTCGGCATTCAAAGAGTTGATTGTTCTGGCTCTCCTAGAAGTAGCTGCTTGCTTGCGTTCCGAGGAGCCGATCCACTCAAAGAGAGCAAAAAAGGTTAGGAGGCAGCCTGCCCTGTTCGGATGCTTGGCAGCGCTAGTGGTAAGGATTATTGAGATGCAAAAATAGTATGCTTAGTATAATTTCTTTGTTAATATTACATTTTTTATATCCAAAAATTATCATGTTCAGGCGTGGTTCCTCAAGCATACATCAATGCGAGCACCAGCATATCCCGATAAACTGCCCCGGTTGCTGAAGTGGTATGACAACCAAATGAAGATCCAGTCAGTTCGGGTTGCCAACATGTAGCCTCACAACTTGGTAAGCTAATACATTGCTCCATTGCTCTGACCATATTTTTTCACTTAATGTGTTAATATTTTCACTTAATATTAATTTGTTTATCATCTTGCTTTGCAGATGGAGGGAGCTATTGTACCACTGTCACAAGAGCGCTGGCTTCTCACTCAACAGACAATAGCATCGCCTGAACCAACAGATCGCTACGCAAGTTGTGCTGAGTTGAGGATTGAATTGGCATGTGTTAAGGATCAACTCGACGATGTCAGGCACATGTTGTCCATTGCTGAGAGCCTCCTCAGTTCACTGCTCAAAAAGGAAAACAATGCAAGAAATGAGGAGGACAATGGAGATGGGAAGACAGAGGAGGGGCATTCCCTGGAGTGTCTTCGCGAGCCTGGGAATGAAAATACTGAGGAGAAGAAGATGGAGGAGGACCATTCTCGAGTGTCCAACTGAGCCGGGGAATGCAAAAACAGAGGAGAAGAGATTGGAGGGGGATTCTATGGATGATCAAACAGAGCATGGGAATAAAAATAAAGAGAAGGAGAAGATGGGGGAGGGGCACTCTACGGAGGGCTAAGAGGAGTCTAAATCTGATAATAAACTTGCCACCTTGTGCCAAAGGGTGATGATGTGGACATAGAAATCGTTGGAATGCCTTTGCTTGTTAAGAGAGTTAAAAAAGAGCCGAGGATGCGTAAGGCATTCAAGGTCAGAGGAGATTCTTATGAGACAACCCGTCCTAGAAAGTCATCAAGACAGTGGGCACATCAAAGCCCAACACAACAGTCGAAGATGACCAAATTATTATAATTTTTTTTGAGCAAACGAATAACCGATGAGATCATGTACACCAATAAGTTAGGTGGCATTGTAACAAGGAAAAGTATTTAAGATCTCATTAACAATGATATGATAATAGATGATGTAAGTATCTCAAGAAACCTTTTCTAGTTGTTGATTTTAGAATTATATTAATTGGTTTACATTGCATTGGCAGATAATTGATGCCGGCCATGAGTTTTTGATGAGCAACTGGATAGAGCATCCGGACCGATACCATAAGTCCATCTTTGCATCAGTTTTCGTAGCCACTATGTGTTTGACTTCTCCATTAAGTGCTCATGAACTCGCTACAACATCAGGGGCTTCGATATTTGATAATGTATCCGATGAAGATAAGGCCCAATTCCGGTTTCTTTTCACCATAATCAACTCGGATAACTCGCACTGGCATCTGGTTGCTGTCGACATGGAAAGAAAGGTGTTCATGCACCTGAATTCATTAAAACGCAATGCCAGGTATAAGGCCAATGCAAAGAAATGGCATACAATTCTTGGCCACATATTCCATATATACTGCAATAAGGAGGAGGTGATGACTTGGCCGATGGAAGAGATTTTGGATTGCCCAAGCCAACCGGTCGGATCTCTGGATTAAGGCCTATACTGTCTGAGATACATGGAATATCTTGCTCGATGGGACAATCCTGATATGAAGATGGATTTCACGGAGAAGGAAGTAAGAGATTACCAGCAACAATTAGCTGCGATGATATTGAGAGAGGGCCTGAACCAAAAGATCAACGACTTTGTCACAAACTGTTCTTAATTTTTTCATTCTTCTTTGATTGAAAATTCAATGTAATTTACTCATATTAATACTGTTTCAGATTTAATGCAAATGCAAAAATTTTATATTGAGAACAGGGGTATCCTCGACTTATTCATATTTATGCCTTTTCTACTTCACAATTTCTTAAGTTTTCATATATGATGTCGTAGGATTTGGCCTTTCGAGTGTCGTCGCGCTAAAGCTAGGGTGTCATTAGCTGAGAGCTGGGGTGTCATCACGCCAAAGCTATGGTGTCCTTTCGTGAGAAATGGGATGTCGTAGGATTTTGTCTTTCGGGTGCCATCGGGCTAAAGCTAGGGTATTGTTAGCCCAGAGCTCGGGTGTCATCGCGCTAAAAGCTTTGCTGTCCTTTGTGAAAAATTGGATGTCGTAGGATTTGGCCTTTCGGGTGTCATCGAGCTAAAGTTAGGGTATTGTTAGCCGAGAGCTGGGGTGTCGTAGCGCTAAAGCTATGGTGTCCTTTCGTGAGAAATGGGATGTCGTAGGATTTGGCCTTTCGGGTGTCATCGCGCTAAAGCTAGAGTGTCGTTAGTCCAGAGCTAGGGTGTCGTCACGTTAAAAGCTTTGCTATCCTTTTGTGAGAAATGGGATGTCGTAGGATTTGGCCTTTCGAGTGTCGTTGAGCTAAAGCTAGGGTGTCGTTAGCCGAGAGCTGAAGTGTCGTGGCGCTAAAACTATAGTGTCCTTTCGTGAGAAATGGGATGTCATAGGATTTGGCCTTTCGGGTGTCATCGCGCTAAAGCTAGGGTGTCGTTCCAAGAGCGGAGGTGTCCTCGCTCCCCCTGCCTTAACAGTCCCCGCACTGATGTAGTCACTTTAAAGCGAGGGTATCGTTAGGCGAGAGCTAGGGTGTCGTAGAATCCAAAATCATCGATGTCGTCGTTCCTTGCCTTAACGGTTCCCGCACGGGTGTCATCGCTTTAAAGCAAGGGTGTCGTTAGGCGAGAGCTGGGGTGTTGTAAAAGTGCAAGTGTATTCGTAAATATCAAAGAAAAAGTTTCTTCTTAGCAGACGAGAGGAGCACTTCATTTGGCTGAAAAAGACATCCTAGTTACAAAGCACTTCATTTGCGACTAAGACACCCTAGTTACAAAGTCACGACACCCATGTTTTATATATGCTCCTGTGTTAATTGACTTAATACATAAGCATCAAACTCATCCATCAATGTTTTGGAAGATGGTACAATTATTTCCATGTCCTCTCCGGTATTAATTGACTGCATACAAGTCTTCCTGTTGCTTGAAGCAGCTCTTATTTCATTTTGCATTAGTGGAGCATCAACGGAAGCCTTGACCATATTTTTCCTTGATCTTTTTGACTTCTTCTCGACTCCACTCTTTAATCTGTTCTCTTTTGGGTGACCTTTCATCCTAATTTGCTCAGGATCTTGAATTACAAGCTGTGTACTTGCCTTAACTGCGCAGTTAGCATCCACGATAATTTTGAATATTGGTGTTAGACCATCCATCACTAAATTAAATGCATCTTCAGACATGGAGGCTATCTCTGCAAGCTTCATCATCCGATGACATAGCAAACTATATCTACAATCAATTACATAATGTTATCGAAAACATATATTAAAACATTTCAAATTAAAAATTATCACTGCGTACCGTGATTTTTGCGTGCTTTTATCACAACCTTCGGCATTGCAGTCAAAATCATTGAATTGGTATTTCATATCCTTGCACCATCTCTTCAAGAAGTATTTATCTGGTAAACGAAATACATCGCTTTGATGAAGAACCAACAAGGCATGCCTACATAGGTAACCCTTGAACTGAAAGGATCGACATTGGCATTGGACATCCTCAATATTTCTATTGTATGACATGATATAATCTTTTATCATCTCCTTGCTGATTCCATCGACTTCAATCCTTTCATACGACTTTACAGAATATACACAATAGTTATCAGCTTCCTTGATCAATTTAGCATTTGATGCAGCCATTTCAAGGATCTCATTCTAAAATTTTTTGAAAATGCGCCTTGTATACCTCCCTACAGCTTGTCTCTCAAAAGGTGATGATGTCTTTAGGAAAGCAATTGTTTGCAATGCCCTATTATCTTCCTCATTTTTGGCCTCGTACCTTTTTTCCAATGCATCTTCGTACTTACCTTAAACTCCGTTAGTGTAGTCTTCGAATTTATAAACCTATCGAAAAAGTGATTGATGCCCTCGCTTCTTTGTGAAGATGATATCCCCGTACATAATTTTGTCAAAAAAAGAAGCGTTGAACACGAACATAAACCAAAGACAATGATATACAAACCTGTGAAGAATGTATCTTTTAGGTAAACTGGGACCCATTTATCTCAACATTCGTAAAGGACATTGAACTAATCTATAGCCTTGCATTCTTTATATTTCTTCATAACATATGCCCACCTTTCCTTGAATGACTGTATGGTCAATGAATCATATATCGCCTCATCGAAATCAACCATAAATTTGATTTGCTGTACAAATGTGGCCAATCTTTTCAAGTATCTTCTTCAATATATGCCAAAGACAAAATCGATGTCGTGTGTTAGAAAAAACTTCTTTAACAGCAGCCTCGATTGCCTTTTTGTTAGTTATTATGGCAATAGGTGCTTGACCACCATTTGCATCCAACCATGACTGAAAAACTCATTTATATGTCTCAGTATTCTCATCAAACAACAATGCGCAACCAAGCAAGGTGGACTGTCCATGATGGTTGACCCCGACGAATGGACAAAAAGGCATTTGATATATATTTGTCAAGTAGGTTGAGTCAAAGCTTAGAACATCATCAAAGTATGTGCATGCCAATCTTGACCTTGGATGAATCCAGAAGACAGACCTGAGATAATCATTATCATTGAGGTCTAAGGTATAGAAGAAATTGGGATTTTGAGTTGCATTTCGGTGAAATGGATTACCATCGACTGAGCATCTTCTTCTTTCAGCTTAGACTGACATTCGCGATAAATAAAATTACAAGCATCCTTCTCGGTGAAATCCAATTGCCTTCTGCCCCCTTTTCTTCTTGCTATGACAGAGTATATAGTTGTCAGAACATTCACGGCATGTAAATTGCTGATCTCTACCTTCTCTGGTGTGCTGATCCTCCTATGCGACCGTAGATAACCAGTTGATGTTATGGACATCCCATGGTTATGTTCTAGAGAAACCTCAACCAATATCCACTTACCATTTGTAGCATTCAGTCTTGCTTTTATGGATGCCATACAATCAATTTTCCCAGTATTCCTATAATTCATACTCTTCTCTGTTTTTCTAGATTTTCCTTGCCTCCAACATGCCAGGTGCTTGAAGCAAAGTTGTTTGTTGTTGTTGGCCCTGCTACACACTGTTGTGATTCCAAAACCAACTCTTTTTATGTATCCATTGTAGAAAGTATATACATCATCTGCTGAATTGAATTCTATTCCAGTTTGAGGAACTACAGTATCATCCCCTGCATTTGGAGCGATGGGTGAAGGTGCACGGCCGGGAGTGTGCTCGATTTCTTTCCGATCTATAATTTCAGCATCGTTGTGGAAATATAGGCACACAGTCATGACAAAGCATTAGAACACCAAGGTTAAAAAATACCACACTCAGTTGAAGAAATACGACAACACAATTATGATCGAACCTTAGATACTAGGAATACATGCCTTCTATGATCTAAATAATGGCTCCATGTTCATCTTCCTAGTTAAAAATTATGACACCCATTTATAGTTAAAGACATGAACTTATGACAGCCGAATTCAAAAGTCACGACACCCCAATTTACAAAAAAGATGCCAAAGCTGTAAAATGATGACACCCATTCATAAGACATTGAGGCAGGGCCTAACGACACCAAGGTTCACATATTACGACACCATAGCTGAAACTAGGAACTAACGGCACCCCGTGAAACAACTTATGACACCCCATATAAAAAATAATGACACCCCCTTTAGCAGTTAAAGACACCCCAGAGAACAACCTACGACATCCCGGAAAGCAACAAACGAAGATCACAAAGGTTATAATCATGGGTGTCATAGCGTTGTCGCTAGGGTGTTGTAACGTTTCAACTTTGGTGTCGCAGAGATTTTCAGGCGAATTCCACTTGGGGTGTCGCGGGCTTCTCTCCAGTATCAGTTATAAGCACGACACACCCTTTAGTAGTTAAAGATACCCCAGAGAACAAACTATGACACCCCGGAAAGCAACATGCGAAGATCGCGAAGGTTATAAGCATGGGTGTCGTAGCGTTGCCGCTAGGGTGTCGTAACGCTTCAACTGCGTGTCACAAAGGATTTTTGGCCAAATTCCTCCTTGGGTGTCATAAGGTTATAAGCATGGGTGTCGTAGTGTTGTCGCTAGGGTGTCGTGATGTTTGAACTGCGGTGTTGCGAAGGATTTTCGGCCGAGCATAATTGGGGTGTCATATTTGTTTAATAGAGGTATCTTATTTCTTTAACTTGGGTGTCACAATACTCCCGACATTTTTCCTAGGGTGTGATCACTGATTTTGGCCGATTTTCTCCTGCAATGTCGCGAGGCTTTTCTCCAGCATTCGTTTGGAGCACGGGTGTCGTAGGCTTGTAACTACGGTGTCTTAACAATAAATATGGGGTGTCGTAGCTTTTATGATGATTGAAATGCTACGACACCCCCAGATAGCAACAAACGGACACTCCTGATTAAAACAACCTATGACACCCGAGAAAATAACCTACGACACCCTAGAAAACATCTTACGATACTCCGAAAGACTATTATGATACCCCAGGGATAGCTGTAGTGTGACGACACCCCAAAAATAACCTACGACACCCAAGCTGTTAAATGACGACACCCTAGCTCCAAATGTTAGCTATAGAGAACTTACGATACCTCAGAAATAATCCAACGATACCCCAGCCTTTCGATACCTAAGGAAAATATTACGACACTGCAGTTACAAACTTCGACACCCTAGTTCTTATATAATGACACCCCGGATGCAACCATTAAGCCACGCCCCAATCGTAGTATACTCGAGTTGTCAAATGACGACACTAGAGCTATATGGACAGGAAATAACGAGGAATATAGGCCGAAAAACTCTGACGACACCCCAGTTCATAAGGTATAACATCCTAGTTAAAAGAGTATGACATTCGTGCTATAAAACACTAAACTCTAAACAGTTATGACTCCCAAAATGTTATAACTGTTTTGGTCTAAGGAAGTTACCCGCACAAAAGTTTTGGTCACACATTAACTTCCTCTAACGACAAAAACAATTGGTGTAATAAAGGAACTATAAAAAGATGTGGGAACAAGAACTTTTTACTTCCTGCGGATGACATTTTCTCATAAGTTTTTGTACAAAGACTTCAGTAGCTAGGTATTCCAGCCTCGAAGCTGAAATATTTTCTTTTGACCGGACTCTCAAAGCGAGGGCTTAGGATCTTGCTCAAACCTTGGACTGATTCCTTGTATCCGAAAGCCAGAGTGAGTGGGAAGAAAGAGTTTTTCTTGCACAGATGTAATCCAAGAAAAAATGGCGATAGAAGTAGGCTGGAGGAAATGGCATTTTCGTCTGCACACTAATTTTAAAATAAAGACGAAGCGCTTTTAATGGCCGTCACGATCAGACGTAACATCATAGCAGAGCCATACCGTCCCATATCGTCAGCCATGTAGGATCTATGTGGACCAATCAGAAAAGATAATGCAGTCTATGTAAAACTTGCTACATCGAAAATGATGTACAAAACTTTTTTTATAAGAAGTTGGTTTCCTTTTTCTTCGAAGGCATGTGTCCCATAAGTTGTCAGCCCAAAAGTTTCATCTTAAAATTTTTCTTTTATCCCTCATTATTTTTTTTTTCTTTTTGAAACATGTGCTGAATAAGAATTTCAAGGGTTCTGCTTTTGTGCATAGTTTAATGCTTATTGGTTTGTTAACAACTCCCTCCCCGATAAAGTCAAAACGCAATGGTCTTGGACTAGGGTTGAGAGAATTATAATAAAAATATTTTATTATAAAATTAATATTGGGTGGGTGTGGGCGCGGGGGGGGGGGCTAGTCTTCTAAGTGAAGAAAATATTCACTCCCCTTAGATTTAAAATTAATAATTAAAATTTAGATCATTGATCATAATATACTATTAAAAATATTCAAAAATAAAATCATTTATTTTGATAGTAATATATAATATATAAATTTTATAATATTGTTGTCCTAAATTATATGAAAAAATATATAAATTAAGAATACTTGTATTGTGCTATGCGGCAAAACTCAGCCTATGGTCCAGTCCAATAATCCTTGTTTCAGGATATAATACTCTAGAAATATAATCTAATGACTTAACTATGCTAATGATTATTCTTTTGTATAATCAAAAAGTTTTTCCTTTATGCTCTGTTTGGATGGAGAGACAAGTGAAAGGAAAGAAAATTAGAGGAAGAGAAAAGTGAAGGAAAGAAAATTGGAGAGAAAATATTTTCTCTCCTTCTGTTTGGATGAGTGGAAGGAAAATAGAGAGGATAGAAAAGTTGATAATTTACAATGACAATAATATCCTTATTATAAATGATTAAAAAATGCATCAGTTATTTTTTTGAAAAGGTCAATATTGGAATGAAAAAAAAAATGAAAGAGCACTTTTGAGTTTTCTCTCCAAATCTCTCCGGTTTTGAAGAGAAAACTTTTACGTGGGGCCCACCACTTTTTTCTCTCTATTTTTTCTTCTAGTTTTCTTTCCTCCCTACTTTTCTCTCCATCCAAACAAGGTAAATTTCATTTTCTCCCCTAATTTTCTTTCCTCTCTAGTTTTCTCTCCATCCAAACAGAGGCTTAGGTACTGTTAGAATGGCGGTGGAGCAAGCAAAGAGGTATCTCCTTCATGTTATCAATGCAGCAATGAGTGACTCTCTCTTTTTCTCCATCACCCAACATCAGTTGATAGTTGTCGGCTTGATGTAACAACCATCAAAGCCCATAACCATAGGAAAAACACTGGATCTACTCCTTACACTGTAGTAAAATAAATGAATAGCAACTCTTTTTTTTCTAACGCTGAAAGGTAGCATCGAAAATTCATTCAGATAGTTAAAAGGCTTAACGACACTAATTAGCATTCGGGATTTTTACTTCCCTTCCTTGATACGCCCCCCCCCCCCCCCCTTTTGCATTTTGATCCTCATCAGTGCCCTAGCTCCTCAAGCAAAGCTCTTTTCCTCCCTCCTAGCTGATCCTCATCAATGCCCTAGCTTGCAGATCCGGCCTTTTCCTTCCCCCCCATGTTCTGATCCTCATTAGTGCCCTAGCTCCGCAAGCAAAGTTCTTTTCCTCCCCCCCCCCCCCCCCAGCCGATCCTCATCAGTGCTCTAGCTCCGCAGATCCATCCTTTTCCTCCCCTCAGTTGATTCTCATCTGTGCCCTAGCTTCGCAGATCCGACCTTTTCCTCCGCCCCCCCCCCCAGCTAATCTGATCCTCACTGTCTTAGCTCCGCCGATCTCCTTTTCGTTCTTGTCCCCATCGATGGCGCTCTCAATGATCGCTGCTGCCAACCTTGTCATCCTCGATGTCTGTGCATGCAATTTGAGCCCACAACCTAAGTTCGAGTGGAACGAGTGTGGCCTCTCTTTTTCCTGGCCTAGGGCTTTCTCTTCCCTAGCCTCTGTGATGATGGTGTATCCGCATCACCTCTCTTCGACATCACTAGTTTTTTCTCAAAGATAAAATCTCTCTCTCTCTCTCTATTTTTATGTTTTTTTGTTTTTTATTTTGGCTGGGTGTGCTCTAGGGTTTATTGGTTGTTTCTTGTGCTCAAAGATGTGGTTTTTCGAAAAGAACCTGGATTTATGGGGTTTTGATTTCTTGGTGCTGTTTATTCATTGCCTGGGCCTTTCTTTTTTAACCTCTATCATTAGGGTATATGGTGTCTGCTAGCGGGGGATGAGAGCTCTTATCTATCTAAGTACCAACGGTAATAAAATTTGGTCTTTCAAAATTTTACCTTTGATTGAGTAACTAATTACTGTGATATTTTAGGATTTCCATGTCTGAAGATGGAAAGAAGGGTTTGGATATGATTGATTTCTGAATGTTTTCATGCCTGAATTTGGAAATAAGGGTTCGGATTAGGATTTGGATTTTGAACTTATGATTGTGCTTTATTTTGCTGGTAGCTAAACTACAGATCCACCTTCTGTCATTTTGGTTATTTTGGTTATTTGGATTTTGAACTTATGATTGGCTTCAATTTGTTTCTGCTGGAATCAATTGAGATCTATCAGAGATGGACTAAAAAATTTGGTTAGTGGGAAGCTTTAAACAAAAATAAAAAACCAGCAAGTTTGTTTGTGGGAGCAAGAGAGCACAGTTTCAATCTGTTTCTGCTGGAACGGATGGATTTTGGCTCAGACCAATCAGAGATTGGATTGGAAAGTCTGTTTTTCATTAGTTTCCGCTGAGGGGAAGCTTTTTTTTTTTCTACCCCAAAACAACTTTAAACATATATCAGCACAATCCAATCATGCATTTTCTAAGGCTCTAATGATCTGAAGTGTTTTAAATTCATATAAGCTTTTGTCATTATGATGGGCAACTTGCAGTCTCAATGTGATTTAAAGTTATAGAAACATTATTATGTTTTGAATTGAAGATGGATGTACATGTCTGGGAGCAATTATTATTTTAAAGAGTGGTATGGATAATTGATTTCATACTATTATGAGTTAGATTACTATGGAGTATTTAAAGTCATATTATTTAGATGTGATTGGGTAGATATAAACTCATCAAGGGTTTTGAAAAAAAGATGCAAATGGATTTACACTTATAAATTTTACAAGGTTGATACATACTGGTGCCTTATTGAAGGATGATCCATTCATTTTTTTCTTCTCAAGCTCGTCAAGTATTTTTTGTACAAAATGCAAAAGATAAAGATTGGCTATTGTTATTAAAATAAAACCTAGGGACTTATATGATATGAAAAAGCAGATGAAAGATGATGAAGATGATGACACTTATATGCATTCTATGACATTCAATTTTATACCGGTTGATAAAATTTCCTTACACTTCTTACTGTAGTTTACTTATATCTATGTTTATGCAGACGGATCTGATAGGGTTATACACAGACGCGGGCCCATAGTAGTATGGGATGTATGGCATATGCACGAGGGTGAGAAAATAATAGTTGAATGTAATTAGCTGGGGCAGCCAATTAAAAAAACTACTACCTTATTGAGTTCCTTTTTAGGGATAGTTACACAGAGGCATCAATCCATTGAGTTATGCAAAATGGAATGACATGCTTTCGATGTATATTAAGTTGAGATTCTACGAGTTGTATGGGTCAAAAATGGAATCTAAACATTTCTTATTTTGTATAGTTGATATATTATGCTATGTTTTATATTTTTTTAGTTGAAATTTTTTTTTGTTTTTTGTAGTCCAAGTTTGTACTTCCTCCATCCTCTCATAATTTTGTACTGAAGTCTCTTAACCGGAAATGGAAAGAATATAAGCATATTTGAAGATGAAGCACAAATTGCCGGGTATGACCGAGGAAGAGGTAGTTGATACTTATCCTCCTGATGTACCCCCTCATTAATGAATGAAATTGGTTCATTACTAGTTCTTCGAGAAAGGATAGGTATCTTGTTATTTAATCTTTTAAGATACTTTATTAAAACATTTAATTTTAATAAAACATATATATATATATATATATATATATATATATATATATATATATATTCTTTACTTTTGGAATATAAAAGTATATTTATTTGATTTTGCTGACATATTTAATATTGGTAAAGTTGCACGAGCAGCTGTCTATTTTTCATACATTGGGATTAAGAGTTATGCACAAGTTAGATAAAAGTTCGTATATTCTTAAACTATAAATTTATATTTTTTATATCAAAGCATTTACTTATTATAATGAAACCTGAGTTATGTATCGGAACGATGTATCGCGATACATATGTACCACGATACATATAAATCTTATTTTAAATTTGAAGGAAGATTCTTGCTGGTTATTGCACATGTCTGTGAATGTAATATAATTATCAAAGTGTGATACATGGTCCAAGGGGTCCTCTATGTCAAGTAGTTGATACTCGGCTGCACACTTTGTGTGCCGAGTATCAAAGGCTAATTTGCTGGAGAATTTTTCTACAGAGAGAAAAACTCAGCTGGAGAGAATCCGAATGTGCAGCTTATTTCTATTAATTGGACTGGAAGCTCCAATTAATGGTACTAGTCCAAACAGGATCTAAGTGTGCATGCCGAGTATTACATTGTTTTTTAAATTTTGTTTACGCGATACATATTGCATACTGTGGTCCAAGGGGTCCTGGTATGTACTTATGGTCAAAGCGTGAATGTTATACAATTATCAAATAACTAGAGATAAGGCTGAAGTCTTAACATTGTATCTGGCTTACCACTGCAAACTTTTGTTCTTAGTTCCCAATGCCTATTTTCAGCACTACTAGAGGCAGAGAAATTGCCGCCTGGAACCACTGGTTTCCAAGGATCCATAGCTCTCATGTTTACAAAAGGTGGCATAAATGTTCCGATTTTTCTTAATGTTGGTGTCTGGTTTGAGAATTGAGATGGCAAATCACTTGATGTCAAGTTTGTGATGTCATGATGCCTGGGCCACTCTTGTAAGTGTTTGCACTTGCAACGTAGCCATGCAATGCCAAGCATTTCCGTTACATCATCTCGCTGAAATCTTTAAGCATATCGTGCACTCTTGGGCAACTGGCACTGACAATCTCTTAAATGCTGCAGTGTTTTCCAGCACCTTATTAGCAAACCAGGTTAGCACTTTGAGATAAAGTTTGCCACCACTATGATTTCTTGTCCGCAACAAACTGAACAATAAAATTGCACCAGCAAAGCACATTAGATGTGTAAATGTCGTTTGTCTGGTGTTACTTTCTAATTCATATCTAGCTTGAAATGACATCAGAGGTATACCTTGTGGATCTTCATGGTTATTGGATTGGTATCTGGCTAGATTGAAACACATGTATATATCTGGAAACAAGTTATCTATACTTCAGTATCAGAGAACAGTAAGTTCAGGCCAGGCACTAGTATATCATGAAAGGGGATGCTTCCTTGATAGGTCTTCGCTGAGACCAGAGCAAGCAAAGCTCTTTTATAACAACTTGCACCCCTTCATTGCCACTTTCAACACACCATTGTAACAGAGATAGGGTGATGCATTCTAGGAGGGATCCAAAGTCGAGGAAGAGTGGTCCATCTTCTAATAATCCAACCCAAGAACACTAGTGCACAAGCACATCGTTATGTGTTACTCCATATGAAATGATATTGGTATCGTAGGTTAGTATGATTTATTGCATTTCAAGGTTAAGATATCATATATTCTTTTTTGTTCTAAATGAATAAAATACGTTTTATGTAGCGAATTTTTATTGTCTCAACGGCAAGCTAACCATAGCACTCGACCTAATCCAAGGATTGAGTAGCGATGGTTAGTCGAGTTATTTCCTACATGGCTTTCAAAACAGGTTTGACATATACTTTGAGAATATATGGATTGATTTAACATCAAATAACCTATTAACATTCCTTATTATTTCTTAGGAATCAACGATGATGGAGAGTAATTTGTCAGCTGAATTAATAGCCCTGGCTCGAGGACCTAACAAAGTTGTCAATAGATATAGTGGTTTCATAATCAACGGTTTTAAATTCCATACTAAAGATCGTGAGAAATTTAGAAAAACACATAATAGCGGTGTTATGGTGGAAGCAGATGGAAAAACTTATTATGGTGCACTAAACGATATCTATGAGTTAGATTACTACGGAGACTTTAAAGTCATATTATTTAGATGTGATTGGGTATATATAAACTCATCAAGGGGTTTGAAAAAAGATACAAATGGATTTACACTTGTAAATTTTACAATGTTGATACATACTGGTGTCTTATTGAAGGATGATCCATTCATTTTTTTTTCTCAAGCTCGTCAAGTATTTTTTATACAAGATGCAAAAGATAAAGATTGGGCTATTGTTATTAAAAAAAACCTAGGGACTTATATGATATGGAAAAGCAGCTGGAAGATGATGAAGACGATGACACTTATACGCATTCCATGCCATTCAATTTTGTGCCGGTTGATGACGTACTGCTACGGTATCCTTGGTTAGGACAGATTTTGCAACAAATGATAATGCTTGATTCTGATTGGTACTAAATTTTGCAATGTATTGAATTTTGTAATAATTAAGTCTTTAAAGTTATATTTATTTTTTATTAACTTGACTCTGATGTAAATGATAGGTGACATTATACATAGCTCACGGACAGAGGCTGACCCCTCTACTTCAGCACAGCAGGATCATGCTAGTCCTTCGTCATTACCAGACGCTGCATCTATTCCAGAGACATATCAGTCTACTGCAGGTCCATCATCCTGGGGCATCATGATCTTATTGTCGGTGCAGGAGACGATGAGCTTCACATTCAGAATAATTTTTTTATTTGGTTCTATAAAATTTCTTTATGCTTCTTACTATAGTTTACCTATATCTATTTTTATGCAGACGATCTGGTAGGATTACACGCAGACGCGGGGCCATGGGAGTACGAGAAGTATGACAGATGCGTGATGGTGATAAGATAGTAATTGAATGCAATCGGCTGGGGCAGCCAATTAAAAAAGCCTCTAGCTTATTGAGTTCCTTTTTAGGGAGTGTTGCACAGAGGCATCAGCTTTGTCCATTGAGTTATGCGAAATGGAATGATATGCTTCCGTCGTATAAAGTCAAGATTCTATGAGTTGTGTAGGTAAAAAAGAATCTAAACATCAAACATTATGTATAATTATGACATGTTTTATATTTGAACAGTTTTAATATTTTATCTTTTGCAGGGCAGTTTGCACTTCCTCCATCCGCTAATGAGTTTGTACTTAAGTCTCTCAACAAAAATGGAAAGAATATAAGTCATATTTGAAGACGAAGTACAAGTCGGGTATGACCGATGAGCAGATAGTTAGTACTTGTCCTCCTGAGGTACCCCTTATCAGTGGATGGAGTTGGTTCATTATTGGTTCTCCGAGAGGGGACATGTATCTTGTTATTTAATCTTTTAAGATACTTTATTAAATATTTATTTAATTTTGCAGACATATTCTAATATTGGTAAAGCTGCACGAGCATCTCTATCTGTTCCCATACATCGGGATCCAAGAGTTATGCGCAAATCAGACAACAGTTCGTATGTTTCTTAAACTATAAATTCTTAAACTAATTATGTTCATTTATATGTCATAAAGAGGAGGTTCATGAAATATAATATTAGCTTTGAATTCTTAAATCTATGGATGCCTGACGGTTGTGTGATATAGTGAAGAATGGATATTACGAATGAATGCATTGATGTGCTAGGTCTGTATAAATGAATTGAATCTCTTTTCCTAAGGAAACTTGAATCAAATAGAATTAAATGTAGCATTGAATCAAATAGAATTAAATGTTGAAACTTTCGTTGAAACTCTCATTGAAACATAATTGATAATTTAGAATTATGTTGAAACTTCATTGAAACTCTCGTTAAAACATAATTGATAATTTAGAATCATGTTGAAACTCTCATTGAAACTCTCGTTGAAACATAATTGAATAATTACTTATTATGTTGAAACTCTCGTTCAAACATAATTGATAATTTAGAATTATGTTGAAACTCCAATTGAAACTCTCGTTGAAACATAATTGAATAATTTATAATTATGTTCAAACTATCATTGAAATATAATTGATAATTTAGAATTATATTGAAACTCTCATTGAAACAATTGAATAATTACTTATTATGTTGAAACTATCATTGAAACTCTTATTGAAACTATCATTGAAACATGATTGATAATTTAGAATTATGTTGAAACTCTCATTGAAACTTTTATTGAAACATAATTGAATAATTTACAATTATATTCAAATTATCGTTGAAACTCTCATTGAAACTCTCGTTGAAACAATTGAATAATTACTTATTATGTTGAAACTATCATTGAAACTCTCATTGAAACTATCATTGAAACATGATTGATAATTTAGAATTATGTTGAAACTCTCATTGAAACATAATTAAATAATTTACAATTATATTCAAACTATCGTTGAAACTCTCATTGAAACTCTCATTGAAACATCACCGTAAATTTAGAATTATATTGAAACTCTCATTGAAACTATCATTGAAACATAATTGAATAATTTAGAATTATCTTGAAACTCTCATTGAAACTATCATTGAAACATATTTGAATAATTTAGAATTATGTTGAAACTCTCGTTGAAACTCTTGTTGAAACATAATTGAATAATTTATAGTTCCTCTTTACAAATCAAAATGAATTGTATAATTTATTTATAAATTGGTTCAAATATTTATAAATTGTATATTTTTTTTGTAGATGGATGAGCATGGGAGGGAACCCGGTATGGTGGAGTTTTACCGGATGACTCATGCTCACCATGATGGCACTTTTGTTAGGGATGAATCGAGGGATTTATATATAATTATTTATTACAATTTATTTCGTATAATAATTTTAATTTGATTATCTTATTCAGTAAGATCTAACTAATTTTTCTAAATTAATACAAAAAGAGCTGCATCTCTTGTTGCTGAGCGTGTCGATGACTCTACAGCATCTACGCAGAGTAGTCGCATCGAGGCCGAGGTGTTTACAGAGTTGATGGGGCCAGAGCGCTATGGTCGAGTGAGGGGTTATGGAGTTGGAGTTACCCCCACTTAGTTATCTGAGGTGAGTAGACTTACGCGATACTGCAGATGCTGTTCATGATACACGTGTTCGCAGACTTGAGCATGCAGTTGAGGAGATACAGTGGTCGAGTGCTGCAGTTGGAGAGATGTAGCGGTCGAGTGCCGTTGTGATGGAGGAGATGCAATGGTCGAGTGCCGTTGCGATGGAGGAGATGCAACGGAGGAGTGCAGCCGATAGAGCATTGATTGATTCCATGAGAGATCACATTGAGCGGCTTACATCTCTCATACAAACGGTTGTTCCACATCAAGTAAATACATATATTATTAAATATATATTTTTATATTAAATTAATTATTTTCTAATATTATAGATAGTTTTATAAATTAAATATTTTTAATTTTTCTTATAGGCTTCTGGAGCATCATATCCTCGCGGACAGAGTGACGACCTTCCTCCTGCAAATCATTGGCCTTGGCTCTTTTTATTTTATATCTTTCATCTCATGTATTTTTAAATTTTGTGAAACTTTAAATTGTAATGAAATTTATATTTGAACTTGATGTAATGAAATTTATATTTGAACTTTTATTTTGGATGTGAAGAATGTGTGCAATGTGATTTGTGATTTTGTTTGTTATGATTGCATTCCGGTTTAATTTAGAATTTGATCTTAATTAATTGCACAGGTTTAATATAAATTTTTTGATTTTTTATTTTAAAAAAATGTTACATTTGCGTTTGACGTAGTTCTCCCGACGCTTTTAAAAAGCGTCAGCAAGAAAAAATAACCCAACGCTTTAAAGCGTCGGTATAACTCCGACGCTTTAAAGCGTCGTTAAGAGAAAATTTTACCGACGCTTTAAAGCGTCGGCAAGGCACAACGCCGTCCCGACACTTTTTAAAAGCGTCGAGATATTCCGTCTCCATCCCAAGTTTCCCAATGCATCATGATAGTATTTGCCGACGCTTTAAAGCATCGGCAAACGATATATTTAGCATCGTTGCACTGTATATTTGTTGTAGTGATCCCTGCCTCCATGGCTGGACCAGTAACTTCAGATCCTCAACTGTTGTGTACTTGATTTTAGGAATGCACTACAGTCTGTCATGATCGCTTTTGTTTCCAAATATACTGCTCCATCCATCTGGTCCAGTAACAGCAATTCCAAGAACCCTAGTTTCAAACTAACAACATGATTACTTAAATTTTATTCCTCGACACCCCATCAAGAAAACTACTCATGATACCCTATATATATGTATCGTAATACACATATTTATTGGGATACTTAAATTATTTATAAATTACTTAATTTTTTACAAATTGTAATTTTTTTTTGTAGATGATGAGCATGAGCGAAAATCGAGAGGTAAAGTTTTACCAGATGACTCATACTCACCATAATGGCACTTTTATCATAGATGAGTCGAGGGACTTATATGTAATTATTTATACAATTTATTTCATGCAACAATTTTAATTTGATTTTGTTATTCAGTAAGATCTAACTAATTTTTCTAAATTAATACAGAAAGAGCTACATCTCTTATTGTGGAGCATGTCGATGACTTTACAGCATCTACGTAGAGTAGTCGCATCAAGGCCGAAGTGTTTATGGAGCTGATGGATCCGGAGTGCTACGGTTGAGTGAGGGGTTATGGAGTTGGAGTCACCCCACTCAGTTATCTGAGATGAGTAGACATACACGTGATGTTGTAGGTGGTATTCATGATATAGTTGTTCGTAGACTTAGCATGAGATAGAGGAGATGCAACAGATCTAGGAGTGTCGTATAATATGCAGCGATAGAGGAGATGCAACGTAGGAGTGCCGCCGATAAAACAACGATGGATTCTATGAGAGAGCACATTAAGCTGCTTACATCTATCATACATATGTTTGTTTCATATCAAGTAAATACATATATTATTAATATATATTCTTATATTAAATCAATTATTTATCTAATATATTGTTATTGATAGTTTCGCAAATTAAACATTTTTATTTTTTCTTATAGGCTCCTAGAGCATCAGATCCTAACGAATAGGGTGATGACCTTCCTTTTGCAGATCATTGATCTCAGCTTTTTTTATTTAATATCTCCATTTGATGTATTTTTAAATTTTATTAAACTTTAAATTGTAACAAACTCTCTTAGTTGATTATAATAAAATTTATATTTAAAATTTTAATTTGGATATTAAGAATATATGCAATGTGATTTTATGTTTGTTATGAACATTGTATAGGTTATTTTTTTAAAATAACAGGTTTAAGATAAATTTTATCTTAATTGCATTATGCATGTTATTTTTTTAACTTTTATGTTTTTTATTTTATTTTTTAAATAATTATTTTTTGGTTCTTTAAAGCATCAGCAAAATTAGAAATTGCCAACACTTTAAAGTATAAGCAACATCGACATATCTCGAATCTTTCTAAAAGCGTCAAAAACTTTTATTCTGGCCGATGCTTTAAAGCGTTGGCAAGGCTATATTTTTTTGACCTTTTAAAGCGTCGGCAATGTCAATATATCCCAATGCTTTTTTAAAAGCATTGGGAACTTTTGTTTTTGCCGACGCTTTAAAGCATCGGCAATGCTAAATATAGAAGCGTTGGAAAATATAGAGCCTTGCCGACACTTTAAAGCATCGGCAAGATCAAAATTTGCTGACGCTAAAAAGTGTCGGCATATATTGATGCCTTTTAAAGCGTTAGGATGTTTTGCCTTTATTCTCTGTATTTCGATGCTTCACGAAATATCAAAATGATATTTTATTTTTTAGCATCAAAAAATAATATTTTTAGCACCAACTATTTTAATATTTGTTGTAACGTAAAAGCAAGATAATATCTATCATATGGCAACCCAAGCATTAGTCCATCAGAACATCACTGACTTCGATGTCAATCCCATCACTGCCACTTATGTACACTACCAATTTCGTCAAAAGTAATACTAACAAGAAAAATAAAATTACAAGCTAAATTATGAGAAATTTAAGATTTAGCATAAAAAATCGTTCGATCTAAAAGAAAAAAATTATAAAAGGTAAATAAAAAATACTATTCAAATAAATAATAAGGTCAAAATAATCTTTTTAGCAATGTAAAAAGTCATTAATTATTTTCTCATTCATATGGATTTCAATAGAAGAACCGAATAAATTACATAAATTAGAGCCAATAGAAGTATGCTATTTATGAGAAATAAAACCAAGCTTAGATCACTAGATGTCGAGAACACCTCACAAGCAATTATCTTTTAAAATTTCACTTTAATCAAAGATTGAATGGCTTCCTTATCAAAGCAAAATTTTGGCTTTCTAAAACTTTCTTTTCTTTTATTTTCTTTATCACTTTTTCATGCTTTTTTTCCCTATTCTGTTTTCCAAAGGGTTAGTTAATCCTATTATTTATTGGATTATGGGGCTGCATAAAAGTAGAACCCAATCCAACAAATCTCTCCCTCCTATTTCATGTGGAAGGCTCCATCAAGCTTACTAATTTCTTGCATAACTTGATCTTTCCTATTAGGACAATCTAGTGTTATGTTTAATGAATTCTTCTCTACGTTAATCTTCTTAATTCTCATCAATTTTTTTTCAATATATTTGGATCCAATGACATCTAACATCAACATTCTTTGCTTTAGAATGATACATGGCATTGTTGCTTAGGTTTATAGACTTTTAGTTGTTACAGTGTACTATCATTCTTTAAGCCTAACTTTTCAAAAAATCTCTTCATCCACAACATCTTCCTTCCAACTTCTATAGCTGCAATATATTTTGCTTTAGTTGCAGAGAGTCACATAACTTTACAATTTAAATTGCCATGAAATTACTCCTTAGATCTATAAATATGAATAAGTAACAATAAGTAAACTTTCTTCCATCTAAACTTTCTTCCAACTAATGCTTCTCATTAATTCACATCTATGAAGCCTTCTAAAATAGGTTTAGATGAATATGATTGAATTCACATAACCAAGCTAGAGATTTGAAAATTTAATAACGAAAACAAAAGGAATTTTATTAGATAAATTGAAACTTACATTTATCTTAAAAATACTTTTAAAAATAACCTTTTCTTATAAACTTATTATTACAAGTGATTACAAATTTATTTAGTTTTATAATAATTTTATATTATGTATATAAAGATCCACAAATCAATTTCTTTTAATACTAGAGAAAAATAATATTTGGTGAAGGATCAAAATCTTTTCAAAGATTATTTTAGGTCTACTTGTTCCTTTCTAATTAAGCATATGTGCCAAAGAGTTATTCCCGAGCATCACACATGCTTCACTTGATTCCTAAAAGATGAAAAACTATGAACGATTCAAACAATCATGAACATTAGATTCTAAATTAAACCATCAATTACAAAAAGATTAGATTAGGCTAACTAAGGATTTTTTGTTGCCAACCTAAAATAAGGCCTGGCACCACTTTTGATCATGTTAATATGAGGTTTGCACACTCTTTTCCTCAATGGTTTATTTTTTTGTGTTAACAATCCTTTACTACGTGGTTAGTCCTTTCATGCATAAAGTATAATACCTCTTTCTTCTTCTTTGACTTGTTCGATCAAATCTAATTTGATTGATTTTGAGAAGGTTTCGGCATATATTTGGTTATTGACCTTATTCTTTTACTCTTTTATTTCTTTATTGAAGAATTGAGATATATATATATATATATATATATATATATATATATATATATATATATATATAAAGCTAGTGGGATATGGGCCATTATTATTATTATTATTATTATTATTATTATTATTATTATTATTATTATTATTATTTTATTTTGCTTTTTTACTTCTGCAACAGAGAATTATGATATTTTGAGTAACCACATATATGTATAAAAATAATGGGATATATGCTATTATCCTAATTCTTTTGCTCTTTTATTTCTCCGCTGAAGAATCAGAATATACTTATAAGCAACTATGTAATATAGGTGATTATCCATTTATATATAGTATATATATAATATATATATACATTATAATATTATTACATTATTAAATAAATAATATTATAACATATAATATTATAACATTATAAATTATAAATTATATAATATAATATTATTAATTATAATTATATAATATTTTAATATTAATGTAACATACTATAATTAAATATTAATTTAGATTATTATTAATTTAATAATATAGTGAAATTTAATCGTGATATTATTGATTAATAATTTATTTTTATTACAATTATTAAATAATTATCATAATTCTTGAATTATCATTTTAGCTATGTTTAATTATGTGTTTAAATATAATCATAATTAAAAAATTATGATTACTAATTATAATTTAACATAATTATTTTAAATTATAATATAATATATATTATATTTAGTATAATTAATGTGATTTGAGAACATAATGAACCCAAATAATTATTAAATAGGTGTAATTTTGAAAATTGGAACATTGAATTGAATATTTAATTGTTTCAAACTATTTTAATTTCATAGTTTTATATATAGTATTGGGCTAAACATAAGAAATATTTACAATTTCTACTGCAAAATTTATTTCATTTGAATGTAAAGTTTGCAGTGATGTGCGCTCCAAATGAAGCATTAGAACCTTTATATACAATAATTTATTTTAATTTACTTATTAAATTATTACTAGTCAAGAAATGAAGGCATGAAATCAGAAGAAGAAAACATCAAGTTCATAAAATTATGCTAAAAATGATACAGCAACCTGATATTGTAATTATATTTATCAAACTTAAAATTAAAGAAAATTTGAGTTTTGTCTAGTGATTTATAACATGATGACGGGCATATGACTAGCGGAGAAAAATGCTTTAACGTACAGTAATCCCTTAAAAAAGGAGCCATAATTAGTTGCCCAATAGCGGGAAATTAATTGAGTTATGATCTTCCTGAGTGAGATGAAGCTCCAGTTTCTGACCGTTTGCCGAAAAAATCCAACCCGCTTCCCTCTTCGGACTTCTTATGGAGCTAGCGACCGATTTGCTTCACGCATAACGAACGCATTAGCGATTGCTTGTTCGCACTGTACGTTGAACTCTTAATTAGATCATTTGAATTGACCGATTCAGAAACTTGTCTAAAGGGGGCATGCTCGATGGGCGTAGGTTCAATGCTTCACTCCATAGAAATGAAGAGAAAGGTCAATGGATGGGTGTTCAAGGAAGGAAGACCTTGTGGTTGTCAAGAAATAATCAACAGCCGCTTTCAGATCCAGACTTATAACCGAAACAAAATTGGCGCTACGAAACAAACTCTCTCCACCTCAATTGCACCATTACTAATTTTTGAGTTTCTTCCCCAAATCATCTGAAAAACATGCTTGCTAATTAGCCAGGTCTGATATCAGCTTTGAATGTCCTCTTTGGATGGCTTATAGGCGGTTCAATAGATATGTTTCTAACTCAACTCAACTCATCTAAGCCTTTTCCCAACAGAGATGTTTCTAACTGGCATATTTAATTCAATTTTTTGAGCAAAAGCTAGTCAGTGGTTCTATTTCTATGTATCCACTTCCTATACCTGCATCCAAGGCTGTAACCAAGAAGGAGAGCCTATAAAATTTTCAGAAAGAGCAAGGAGTCTTTCATCCTTTTGATAAGACTAACACGGAGTAGTTTTATTCTTCTTATTGACTTAAGACCTTATACAATGCTCTAGCAAACGGAGAGAAGAAACATGGTCATCCCTTCCTTAGTTATCCCTTCCTCCTAAATAGATTAGGTAGTATTATCAATGTTTTGAAAATTGGACGGATAACGAATCTGCTTAACATTTGGTTGGATCGTGGGTTAATCGGTTTGACCGGATGAACTGATTTGATCGGATCAAATAATATTATAATTAAATTTTAATTTAATAATAAAAATAATAAATATATATAATTTAAATAAAAAATAAAAAAATCTAAAAACCAAATTAGACCGATTGAAACCGAGCTGGTTCAACGAGTTTTTTCGGTTTTTACTGGATCATATAAAAGTTAACTTTAATAATAAAATCGGATCGAACTGATGATCAATTCTCGATTGGACCGGTTGGATGGGCCGGTCCGATCCAATTTTCAAAACATTGGTATCTATTCATTGAAAGATTAATTTGAAAGATATTTGGCATGTAAATATTGACTTGTCAGCAATGGTCTTAAAAAAGAGGTGAGGTTAACAAAAGGATTGAAGCTATTCCCCTCCGGAGGGACGAAACCAACACTCCTTGAACATAAATTACTGACTTTTCGTGTTCACTCGCATTCTTTTGACCAAGAAGAACTGAATTGGAGGTTTATGAGGGTGGAAACTTCTTTCTGGAGAAAAACCAGGGAAAGAGATAGCTCTCCGCTAATTGAGCTGTCATTTGGATCTTTAGCTCTTGATCGTGTGATCAAATAAACATGAGCACTAGCTTTGATACCAATTGTTGGCCCAGATGGCAACCCAAGAGGGGGGGTGAATTGGGTTCTTAAAAATTTAACCTTTTAAAAACTATGTGCTTTGAAATAAATGAGATTAAGTGCAAGATAAATGTTAAGCACAAATAAAGAGATAGAGTGAGAGAGTCAAAACACGGCAAACACAAAGATTTTATAGTGGTTCGGTGTATCTTACACCTACGTCCACTCCCAAGTATCACTTGGGTCCACACTATAATCTACTTGATTACAGCCGAGTCGTTTTACAAGCTTACAACTCAAAACTTGTTGTTTTCCCCCGGGATTACAACGAACCCAGCTGGTTTTTGGGCTCAACAACACAAAACCCAACCACAAGCTATGCTTAGCTTGTACCGAGGTATACCACCTCCACTAATTCAATCCCTTGATTGAACTAGCCAACAACTATGAAAAATAGAGTTTACAATACAAGATAGCTCCTTAAGTGAGCAAATATGCAATTAAATAAATAAGGGTAAGAAAAGCCTGTTTGAAGCGAATTTGATTTGTGCTTTTCTTCTTTTCCTCTTCTCCTTTGAAATGTTGAATCAGGCCTTAGCTCAGATTCTTCAGAAAGATTGCAGTTGAGAAGTTGGAGAAAATTAGGGCTTTTGCTTTCTTTTTCTTCACTTGAAAAATCCTCCGATTTTGAACTTGAATGCCTTCTATTTCTCTTTGGACTCTCTTTGATTGGTTGATATAAGCTTTGAGTCTTTCCTTTTGATTTCTCTCTCAAGATTTTTGGACTTTTCACAAAATATTTCCTTTTCCTTTTTCTATTTTTCCTCTCTCTTTTTTTAAACGGACGGTCCCCTTTTTATAGATCCCTTAATCCAAGATTAGGTGGGAAATATAGCCGTTGGAGATGCTTGATTCTTCTACACACAAAGAAAATAGCCGTTAGAGGTTAGGTGAAAATAAATCTTACCGTTGAAGTACGTTCTGACAGATGAAAAATATGTTCCTGACAAGTTGGAGTCGGCTCCAACTTTTCAGGTGCCGGCTCCAAGTCGG
This sequence comes from Calamus simplicifolius, assembly GCA_900491605.1. Lineage (NCBI taxonomy): Eukaryota > Viridiplantae > Streptophyta > Magnoliopsida > Arecales > Arecaceae > Calamus > Calamus simplicifolius. The sequence goes on along the minus strand of UESW01004676.1, from coordinate 634,301 downwards.
GTGTTCAAAAATAGTAAAAGAAAAAGTTGTTGGGGAGTCGGCTCCGAGAAAGGTAAGTGTCGGCTCCATAATAGTCCTTAAAACATGTTCTCTGTTCTGTTAGAGTCGGCTCCAGAAACTCAGGTGTTGGCTCCCGAAATCTCAGGTGTCGGCTCCCGAATTATAGGTGTCAACTCCAGAAATTGAACCAGAATGCACTTCTCTGTATCTCAGGTTGGAGTCGGCTCCGAAACCCTGGGTGTCGACTCCAGACCGTGCCAAAATCCTAGAAACCTTTGATACGCCATGGGGTCAGCTCCTGACTATTTGGGTGTCGACTCCAAGCTCTGAACTTTAAAAATTTCTTTTAAAACATTGATTCAAAACATGTTTCTTTTTTCTTTTTGATTGATCAAACATTTTTTAATCCCTGAAACACTTGTTAAATCTATTATAAACAAAATGAATATACTCATATCTTTTATTAATCATCAAAATCAATAATTGGGTCAACAATAATTATATTTAGTATAATTAATGTGATTTGAGAATATAATGAACCCAAATAATTATTAAATAGTTGTAATTTTGAAAATTGGAACATTGAATTGAATATTTAATTGTTCCAAACTATTTTAATTTCATAGTTTTATATATAGTATTGGGCTAAACATAAGAAATATTTACAATTGAATTCTACTGCAAAATTTATTTCATTTGAAAATAAAGTTTGCAGTGATGTGCGTTCCAAATGAAGCATTAGAACCTTTATATACCAATAATTTATTTTAATTTACTTATTAAATTATATTATTAGTCAAGAAATGAAGGCATGAAATCAGAAAGAAGAAAACATCAAGTTCATAAAATTATGCTAAAAATGATATAGCAACCTGATATTGTAATTATATTTATCAAACTTAAAATTAAAGAAAATTTGAGTTTTATCTAGCGATTTATAACATGATGACCGGCATATGACTAGCGGAGAAAAATGCTTTAACGTACAGTAATCCCTTAAAAAAGGAGCCATAATTAGTTGCCCAATAGCGGGAAATTAATTGAGTTATGATATCTTCCTGAGTGAGATGAAGCTTCAGTTTCTGACCGTTTTTGCCGAAAAAATCCAACCCGCTTCCCTCTTCGGACTTCTTATGGAGCTAGCGACCGATTTGCTTCACGCATAACAAACGCGTTAGCGATTGCTTGTTCGCACTGTACGTTGAACTCTTAATTAGATCATTTGAATTGACCGATTCAGAAACTTGTCTAAAGGGGGCATGCTCGATGGGCGTAGGTTCGGTGCTTCACTCCATAGAAATGAAGAGAAAGGTCAATGGATGGGTGTTCAAGGAAGGAAGACCTTGTGGTTGTCAAGAAATAATCAACAGCCGCTTTCAGATCCAGACTTATAACCGAAACAAAATTGGCGCTACGAAACAAACTCTCTCCACCTCAATTGCACCATTACTAATTTTTGAGTTTCTTCCCAAATCATCTGAAAAACATGCTTGCTAATTAGCCAGGTCTGATATCAGCTTTGAATGTCCTCTTTGGATGGCTTATAGGCGGTTCAATAGATATGTTTCTGACTCAACTCAACTCATCTAAGCCTTTTCCCAACAGAGATGTTTCTAACTGGCATATTTAATTCAATTTTTTGAGCAAAAGCTACTCAGTGGTTCTATTTCTATGTATCCACTTCCTATACCTGCATCCAAGGCTGTAACCAAGAAGGAGAGCCTATAAAATTTTCAGAAAGAGCAAGGAGTCTTTCATCCTTTTGATAAGACTAACACGAAGTAGTTTTATTCTTCTTATTGACTTAAGACCTTATACAATGCTCTAGCAAACGAAGAGAAGAAACATGGTCATCCCTTCCTTAGTTATCCCTTCCTCCTAAATAGATTAGGTAGTATTATCAATGTTTTGAAAATTGGACCGGACAATGAATCGGCTTAACATTTGGGATCACAGGTTAATCAGTTCGACCGGATGAACCGATTTGATCGGATCAAATAATATTATAATTAAATTTTAATTTAATAATATAAAATAATAAAATATTAATATAATTTAAATAAAAAATTTAAAAAATTTAAAAACCGAATTAGACCAATTGAAACCCGACTGGTTCAATGGATTTTTTGATTTTTACTGGATCATATAAAAGTTAACTTTAATAATAAAATCGAATCGAACTGATGACCGATTTTTGATTGGATCAGTTGGATCGGCCGGTCCGATCCGATTTTCAAAACATTGGTATCTATTCATTGAAAGATTAATTTAAAAGATATTTGACATGCAGATATTGGCTTGTCAGCAATGGTCTATAAAAAAAAGTGAGGTTAACAAAAGGATTGAAGCTATTCCCCTTCGGAGGGATGAAACCAACACTCCTTGAACATAAAGTACTGACTTTTCGTGTTAACTCACATTAATTCGACCAAGAAGGTAAATTCATAGGATAACCTTTTTTTACTCTTATTTGAAGGGATAACCAGCTATTCCTGCATTCTCTAGGGAATAAATTGAGGGGATATCACATGATTAACTATGGTTAACCATGAATTATCTCTTTGGTTAACTTTATTCTCTGTTATCCCTTATAGTTATGGCTTTTGGGAATAAGATGGGATATCCCTTGTAGCTTTTGGAAACTCTTATCCTCTGTTCCAAACACTACCTAATTCTTTTGACCAAGAAGAAGCGAATTGGAGGTTTATGAGGGTGGAAACTTCTTTCCGGAGAAAAACCAGGGAAAGAGACAGCTGTCTGCCAATAGATATATCTACTGTACGTCAGCTGTGGACAAGGTTGATACTTATCGAATCACGTGGACTGATGCATATTATTTTAACGGTGGAAACTCTTTCTTTTGAGATAAACTAGAGAAGGAAAGAGCTATATATATGCCAATAGATATTAAAGGTTCCTAGCTACAAGTTGAATGATATGGACTCAGTAAATGGTTTACGGAAGGCAAATCAAATGGGATGTAGAAAAAAAAGTGGAAGCGTTCCCTTCCGTTTTCCAGGAAGCCCGATTTTTCTTTTTCTTTTTTTTTTAACTAGAAAAATCACTAATTGCAAAACCCAGGTCACTTCTTAGAATTTTCCTCTCATAGTGCGTTGCCGTTTCTTCTTAAAGTAACCTTCGGACAGAGACTTAATTAGAGCACTCTAATTGCATGGAGTTTGCAAGCGTAGTTTTTTGAGATGATACATATTATCATGATCTAATTATCAAAATCTGACTAAATTTTAATATATTCATATTTTAGGATAAATAAATCATAAGTTATAAAGTAAAATTATAATTTATGTATTCTAATATACAGTTGAGCACATTAGTGAAGTTGATACTATCTATTTTGATACTTATTTGATACTATCCATTTTTATAATATAGGTCATATTTAATGGTTTAGCTCTTAAATTTGGATAGTATATTTTTTATTTTCAAGTATTAATATTAATTTCTCGTTATATCTAAGGATGTAATAGCAATATATTCACATGCATATGCATAGACAAACATAAACCTTGACCACATGATATGTATAGTCTATGCATCCCTATAAGAAATAGATCACATCTAGCGGTTTGGATCATTGATCTTAGGCTCCTATCATCTAATCCTATTTTGATCAAACTCAAATATAAATGTACTTAAGTGTATCCTTGTTAACTATACACACACATCCTTTTTTGAATGGGATGATAGAGGGTTTCAAATTGATGATCCAAATTATTATATGTAATATACTTTCTCTAAATTATTTACATAGTAAAAGTCATGTAATTTAAAGATTCTCAGTCGATGCATCATCAGGTTCAAAATTGGTGTTATTTAAATTATCTAATTTTGACCATTTGTTATATAGGATAGGGCTCTTCAAATCATATATTTTGAGCGCGTAAATAATTTAAAGATAGCAAACCTCATTTAGGATTCAAATCATCGATATAGAACCTCTACCATTCAATTTGAAATGAGTATAACTCTCTTAAAGTAATGCTAAATGTAAGTTAATTTTGCTACACACACATATATCATGTTTATAAATTGAAATTTTAATTTTATATACCATATCATATATTTTCTATATTAGTGTAAATGATATTAATTATTTTGATTCTTAATGATTAAATAAAACATTACTAGAATATATGAATTTTGGCATGTAGATCTTTATTATAATTTAGATCATGTTTAATTGTTAAACTCTTAAATTTGGATTGCACATTGTTGATTTAAGGAGGTATATTGGTTTCCTTGTGCATCCAAGCATATGATAGTAATCAACTTATATTTCTTGCTAACTTGGTAAGTAATTTAGAGGCTTTCAAATCATATGAATTTTAATATGTAAGCTATTTATGCATAAAATAACAATACATATATACACATTTCTTAACTATTTGATGTATAATCTAGGGTTAACTATATCGTATGATTTTTTTATGTCGAAGTAATTTAGTGGAATTAGATCATATGCATCAAACAACGGACGTACTCTTATCAGCCAATCATGTCCTGATCAAATTTGGAAGGAGATACATTCAAGAATATTCTAGTATATGTGTGTGTAGAGAGAGAGAGAGAGAGAGAGGGAGGGAGCGAAGGGTTTCATGACATAAAAATCTAAGCAATGGTTGTTATGTAAAAGAAATATGCCAAACATATATTAGTAGACCTTCCTGCTTATTATAGGTTACATAAGCATATTTACTCTTAATCCTTACAGATTATATATATATAATAACTACTTTATGATAACATTTTTATAGACAAAGATATTAGAATTTTTTTTCAAAATTAATTTTGTTTTTTTGTTACCCATTATTTTCTACTAAAATAGTCAATATACTAGCCATCCTATCATTTCATGCACAAAGCTACTTTTGTATATCCATGGAAGGTAATTCTAACTTCTGATACTTCAAAAATGGAATTCCAAGGTAGAAACTTTAGATTCTCAGTGCTCAATGAAAAAAGAAAAAGAATTTATATAATTGATTTTAATTAATTTTAAATTTTAAATTTATTATTATTATAGTAAAACTTTAGATTGTTCTATGGGCTTTCTTTCACAACAAAACAACATCTAACCTCACGGGTAATTGTGATAATTACAGCTCGATGCGGAGAATAGGCGAGACGACGTTGCTTGCGTGGGGAAGGAGCCGTCAACGATGGAAGCTTTCATTAGCTTATGTCTAGGTCAAATTCAAGGCGCCCAAAAGGTTAGCTGTCTCCTTGTCTAGGTGAAATTCAAGGCGCCTCTAAAGGCTTGTTTCGTTGGCTACACCTACCATATGTAAAGTCCAAGATATTTACTTATTGATTTGGCATTATTGACCATCTGATTAATGGGCCTTCATAGCTGCGACCTCACGTTGATTAATGTGTCGTAGGGCATTATCTTTGCTGCCTACCTAGCTCGGTTTGACCACAGTAGTCATCCCACGTAATCCATTCGTCACCGGCTTTCCAGGCATGCATGGATGGTTCATCTTATAGAAATCTTCCACCATGGACCCGCTTTTAAGCAATGCGATACGTACGTTCAAGCTGGATCCCAAAGGGACGCTTAACGACGCTTTCGTTCCGGTTACTCACACGCTTTTGAAAGCTATCCCAACGCTTTAAAGCGTCTCACTGGCCGACGCTTTAAAGCGTCGGCAGGTCCAGGCTCATGCCATTCCATCCAGAGCTCCCGCTGCTGTTGAACCGATTGCTTGACTCCATCTTGCTGACCATATGCTCGCTGCGTTAACAAGAAATAGTTGAGCATCATACCATGTGATTTCACAGAACTGTGTACAAGGAAAGCATCCTGATGAGCTTGGGATCGGCTTCAATTCAAGGAATCCCATTGGTCCTAAATCGTCATAGCCTGAAATAAAACAGAAAAATACTTTGTTTACTTATTTCGATGAATGCAGGTGATCTTGTGCTACCTCTGATCTCTGTGATGCCTCAGATCCTGAATGTTGAATTAGGACTTTATGATCGTCGATTAGGGCAAGGTGGTGATATGGTTAGTGCTTTGCTCAGCAATCCTACCCATCTAGTCTCACGGTACCATTGAAATCCAACGTAACGGAAACCTATCCTGTCACTCGACTCACGCCTTCCTCAAACGCAACCTGAACTCTCCTCATCTCGATCCATCGTCTACAAGATCCCTGGATGGCAACCGCTTGTGGATCGTACCGACTCGCCGCAGATCTGATCATTTCCAGTGGATCAGCGGTTCTCCACGTAGGTGAACATGAGAGATCTTCAGTGCTAAACCGATAGCGTGCACGTCCGAGATCCAATACGTTTCATGAGATTGAGCCTTTTTTTCTTTTAATTATTTTTTTGGCTTTTAAGCAATGCGATTGCCTTTTGTAATTTTTCTTTCTACGTACGTTCACAGCTGGATCCCAAAGGATACAGTAAATCTAAATTGGATCTTCAATCTCAAGCAACAACGTTGTTATTTGGCTGATCATGTGCGATTATATTAACTCTGAAGGATTTGCAGGAAGCTTTTTCCAAAGAAATCATGGTCATATTGATTCATTCCTTTTACTTCTTTCTTTTTAGAATTAATATTGTTAAAAGCATCACCAATTGTTTAATAGATATAATTTATTCATGTCAAGCATTTGAGAAAATAATCCTCAAGCGGTTTGAAATTAAATAGATTTTAATACCAATATAATTTATCCTACGTTTTGACCGTGCGGGCCTCTGAAATATCCCAAAGTCTAAAGGCTCTGGAACCCAAGTGAATACTTTTCATATCTGAGATTGAACCAATACAACGCGCCTTTGCGAAACATCCATCGATCCTAAGATATTTTGCTTTCCCAAATATGAATCGGTGAACCAAAGTGAATCCTTCCTGGAGTTTCAACCCACTAAAGACTTGACACCATGCCCCACGGATGCAGGCAGGGCATGGGTTGCCGCGTTTAAAGAAGCGTGAATGAATGGGTCATTGTCAGCCTTCATGCCTAAATAATTGAACCAGTCAACCTGTCGAAAAATTCATAGCCATGTTAATGGTTGCCCCTATAAATACACCATGAGGGATCTCTTAAAGGCCAGACACAAGATACAAAGAATAGTTCTTTCTTCTCTATTCCCTCCTAAGCCAGACACAAGATACAAAGAAAAGTTCTCTCTGCTCTATTCCCTCCTACCAAATTATGGGCATCCTTAAGGTCTCCATCATGCAGTTGTTCGGTTTTGTGGTGTTATGCAGTCTTCTTGCAAGCCCGGTTTGGGCTGCGACTCGTCACCATGACTTCGTGGTAAGTTCAACTCAACTAGTACTGTCACCGATTGAGATCTTTCAAATGCTAAAATAAAATGGGATAACTGTTTGGACATGATTCACATGTAACATGAGCCCATTCTCAGAAAGCTTTCTTATGTTTAGTGTTACTTGTTCTCTTTCTCTTTTCCTCTATGACTATTGGAGCTTATGTTTACATCATCATCGCTAGCTAGCTAGGATGCCTGCCAATGGGCTGGCTTCATCTACCCATGAGTTGATGAACAAAATGCTCAGGTAGTCCTATTAGATGCATAATTCTTATGCTTTGCCTGATATTGGGAGGCTATGTCAGCAAAGGAGAATGTCGACATACATATTTTATGTGGGGGTGGGATGGCTTCCTGATCAAGTGACAAAATTCGAGCTTTTTGTGACCCTATCTTTTAAAAGCTTTTCCATTAGCATACTCTTCCATGCTTCTATATATGGAATTTCCGTTTCATCAATGATAGGCAAACAAGCTGGTATCCATAGACATCAGTGTATATTGATTCACGTGGCCAATTCTTAATTAATAATTAAGTCCTTTTTTAAGACTCCAACTAAGAAAAATTCTTCTACATGGCACGGTGATAAAGAGTAGCTAGAACCAATTTTAAAGTTTTATTTCTTATATATATATATATATAAGGTATATTTGTCTATATCTTTGGATTTACACCGATATTGAATCCACCACATCTTTTATTATATTTTTTTATTATTAATATTTATTAACGTGTGAATCCAAGAATGAAAAAAAGATGACCGAATAAAGCCAAACTCTCTCTCTCTCTCTCTCTCTATATATATATATATATAACCCACATCATTGTTAAAAGTTTGAATCAGTTTTCCATGGTGCATGATGATTACTTAATTTGTGCAGATACAAGAAGTTTCCTACACTCGGCTTGGTCACACGAAGAAAATCTTGACTGTAAATGGTCAGTTCCCTGGACCTACAATCAAAGCCCGCAAGGGTGACACCGTTATCGTTAGGGTTTATAACCGTGCAGGATATAACATCACCCTCCATTGGTAAATATCAAAACCAACTAGCACTTCTATTTCAAACTAAGAAATTAACTTCTTAAAGCCTATTATGGTTTGTGATTGGTAACGCATATTAAGTCTTGTCATGTGTTTTCAGGCATGGGGTGAATCAGCCGAGAAACCCGTGGTCCGACGGGCCGGCATACATTACGCAATGTCCAATCCAGCCTGGAGCTAACTTCACGCAAACCATCTTGTTCACTGAAGAGGAAGGGACCATCTGGTGGCATGCCCACAGCGATTGGGATCGTGCAACTGTATATGGAGCAATCATAGTGTATCCTCGGCATGGGACCACCTTCCCCTTTCCCAAGCCTCACAAGGAGATACCCATTATTCTAGGTACTTTTCTTCCTCCTCCTCTTCCATCTCTCTCGTTATTCAAGAGTGATAGTTTTTGTCGGGACCTAGCCTGTTAACAAAGAAATTCCACATCAGCATGTAACAATGGATTGTTCATAACATGATGTACATGGATATATACAAAATAAGTAGGTTTTTATTTGATTCACTTAATTGGTCATGACAAAATCTCAACGATTTCTTTCTTATATATATTAATTTATTACTAACAGGAGAATGGTGGAACGCCAATGTGAGTCAAGTTCTAGCAGACGCTCTCCGCACTGGTGCTGATCCGATGATTTCCGATGCTTACACAATCAATGGCCAACCCGGCGATCTCTACAATTGCTCCGAACAAGGTTAAACCCCATGCGACTCCCTCATCCCACCTCATGTCATTCACCTGCAGTCTATATATCTTGCCATTTTGTCTCACATTTATTTGACACACACACTCTCTCTCTCTATATATATACTTGTAGGGACATTCAAGTTTTTGGTGGAGTATGGCAAGACCTACCTGCTCCGAGTTGTCAATGCAGCCATTAACGATGAGCTCTTCTTCGCCGTCGCTGGACACAAGCTCACAGTGGTTGGCACCGATGCGAGCTACACCAAACCTTTTAGTACCGACTTCATCATGATCACGCCAGGACAGACCATGGACCTCCTCCTCGAGGCCAACCAACCTCTCGCCAACTCCACAAATAATCGTTACTATATGGCGGCTTCGCCCTACTCCAGTGCAGTTGGAGTCGCGTTCAATCCCACCATCACAACAGCGATCATAGAGTACACCAACGCCACCAGTTCATCGATCATTCCGCAATTCCCATTCCTCCCTCCATTCAACGACACCGACTCTGCTACCAACTTCACCGCCAAGCTCCGATCTTTGGCGAGCAAAGACCACCCAGTCGATGTCCCACAGTCCATTGATGAACGGATCATCATCACGGTATCCGTCAATGAGATTTTATGCCCTAATGGCTCGTGCCAAGGGCCTGATGGAAACCGATTAGCCGCTAGTCTTAACAACATAAGTTTTGTTAGCCCACCAATCGATATCCTCGAAGCCTACTACTGGAATATCCAAGGTATATATGGGACAGGGTTTCCAAGCGAGCCGCCATTCTACTTCAACTTCACCGGTGATAACCTGCCGAATAGCTTACTGTTTCCAAGGATTGCGACCGAGGTTAGGGTCTTGGAGTACAACACTAGTGTGGAGATAGTCTTCCAGGGGACTAACCTTTTGGCCGGGGAGAACCATCCCATGCACATGCATGGCTATAGCTTCTACGTGGTGGGAAGGGGGTTCGGGAACTATGACAAGGAGAAGGACCCGCGGAGCTACAACTTGGTGGATCCACCATATGAGAACACGGTTGGAGTGCCCAAGAATGGGTGGGCAGCTATCAGGTTTAGGGCTACGAATCCAGGTGAGTTTTGTTTCTTTCCCTGATGCATGTTTTGGTTTTACAAAATGTCTCGGGTTAATTAGCAGAGCACTTCCTTTTCTTTATTTCGTCATGATTTGATGAAAGAAAATGATTTAAATGGTTTTTGTCAATTTATTTAGTCATTATGAATACTTTTGTTCAGGTGTCTGGTTCATGCATTGCCACTTGGATCGTCACCTCAGCTGGGGTATGGACACCGTGTTCATAGTGAAGAACGGTGCAAGCCCAGACGCTCGATTGCTACCTCGGCCTTCCAACATGCCTCCTTGCTAGAAGACCGAACAAATTAAGAAAGCTTCACATATGACTAACGTGCAGTGTTCTTCCTTATGAGTATAGAAAAAATAGTGTGATTAATCAAGTTTAAAACTGTTACTTATATTGGTTTCTCCCCCATTGGTAGAAGTTACCAAATAAAAGGATGGAGTTATAGTCTGTGTTTCACATGGGGGACTTGTAGATGGATTTGTTTCATTGATCTTGTACGTACTCTTTTATTTATTCATTATTTCAATTGTAAAATGTTTGTAACTATTCATTATTTCAATTGTAAGATGTTTGTAACTATGTGAATCATCTGAATAAAAATATTTTAACTTGAAACATGAATTATAACTAGTATTTATGTACCTTGCAATTTAAGTGTCAGCATAACTATATTGAACAAGTGTTGTTCCAAGACACATTTGGCGTTTGTATCATATAGAAAACAGTGATTTAAGAAACACGTATCCGAGGAAAAGTGAGGGTATAATGTATGTAAATTCATTCCCAATATGAGTTTCTTTTGAAGCTCAGGTTGAAGAAGGTTAGTAAATTCTCGATTAAACCTTGAATATATAGTTTCAATTTCCTGTTATGTTGTCTCATTGCGGCATATTAATTTTAATTTCATCCATTATTATCTATCAGATTAAAATGACAATTTTCCAAATCTAAATCTCCAAAGCAGTTCAAAAAAAAGTCGCGGCTATACTACTTATTCAAATAACACTCGGCTTACAAATTAAATATTGGCCGGAAGGCTTGCGGCTTTAGCAAACACATGGCTCAGAGGAGCTTGCATGCATTATAGTAGCTAGTGGAAATACTTGGACTCCATGGATTGTTTAGAAGCTGAAATCCATTACATGGAGTCCTCAAACAGCCTAGAATTCGAAATCCAAAGCTACGACGGAACTATCCTTGACTCTGAACACAGTACGTAGTCATGTCCCAAGTAAGATGGATACTAAAATACTAATTAATGTTGCTGGTTTGTAGTCTCCCCATAACAAAGAAGTATTGCAAGTACCTGCCTATGGATGTTTTCTCTCAGACCGGTGTGGTGGACTACTTAATTACTTATTCATTTCTTTTTTTAGTAGATTTTCTCAAAAATTTAGTAGCCATTGGATTCGTGTTTGCTTAGAGACATTGGATTTAATAGGATGTGCTTCTCTTGTTGATCAGATAAACATTGTTGTGAAATTATTCTTTGAGACAAAGTTTAGATAAGATCGATTATGTGCCAAATAATAAGACATGCATAAAGTAATGTGCACTTATATATCCACCTCCTCCCTGACTTGATCCTTTCTTCCTTGTTATAACGCAAATTAGTAGAATTCAAATTTTCTGGGAGGAATCTGTTGCTCAGCTTCCGTTAAGATCAGCGTGAGGGAAGATAGAGAAGAAGAAGAATAGATGGATATAAAAGAAAAAAGAATGCCTTTATTTCTTAATCTTGATCTATCTAGTTACATCCAAAGAGAGTCTTAAATAATTATTCATTTTGGATAATAAAACTTCTCCGCATCAATCCGTAACCAATTCCCTAACAAACTCCTTACAAATATGGAAGCCTAGCATATGCCCAGCAACTTTCAAGAAAACCGGATGCCACTAATCTAAAAAATTTGAGCCCAATCCTCATGGACCTAGTCCCATAACCTACAATTAGGTTATTAAATATTCTCTCAAAAAACTCTCTTCTAAGCCATACAAGAAAGCACTTAAACCCGAGCCATATACATCCATGACTTACATGCTCTCTATTTTTGGGTCACAAGTCGATCCAAATGACTTAGGAACCTAAGAACTTATGTAGCCTAAGCTCTCAAACATGTGTAACTTACTTGGACTTTGGATGTGCCACACCTAAGCTTATAATCTCCAATTTGGTGTATCAAAGTTACAGTAAGCTCCACCTAGTCCATCAATCCCATCAGCGCTCCACATCTGAAGAAGCTATCTCGAGGCAGTACCTTAGTGAGTGCATCCGCTACATTATCTTTGGTAAACACTTTCGTAAACTCCAACTTACCATCCTCCATAAGCTCTCTGATCCTGTGGTATCTGATATAAATATATTTGGTCCTAGCATGATAGACCGGGTTCTAGACCAAACATAAAGCACTATGGCTATCAGAAAATACCCTGTTCATCCCTTGTGCTATCCCATCTCCAGTGCAAGATATTTCAGCCACATAGCCTCCTTTGCAGCCTTTGAAATACCAATACACTATGACTTTGTAGTAAACAAAGTCGTCACTGGCTGCAAACTTGACCATCATGATATTGGACTACCATTCAATATAAAGATATACCCTGTCATTGACCTTCTGGTGTCCAAATCACCTCCATAGTCAGCATCAATAAAGCCTACTACCCAATCCTGAGCCTTCATGATCAGTCTAGTGCCATCCTCCATGCCACTATACCCATAGCATATACCAATACTAACTGTGCCAACAAGATATTTGAAGATCCCTTTTAGAGCTCTCCAATGTGCTCTACCCAGACTAGCCATGAATCTGCTAACCTGGCTAACAGCATATGTAAGGTTAGGCCTACAACACACCATAGTATACATGAGACTGCCAACTCCTAAAGCATAAGGTACTCTAGACATCTCCTCAGCCTCTATCTCAGAACTTGATGACATAGTCTTGGAGAGCTTAATGTGACCAGCCAATGGTAATGCGGCTGGCTTTGCACCATCCATACTATATCTCTCCAAAACCCTCCTAATATAAGTCCCTTGAGATAAGTGAAGCAATCTCCTGCCTCTGTTCCTAAAAATTTCATCCCCAAAATCCATGTAGCAGGACCTAAATTATTCATTTCAAACTCAACTGACAATGCTGCCTTTAGATCCTCTACAACAGCTTTACTTTTGCATGCAATTAATATATCATCCATATACAAAAGCAAGTATAATCTAAAATTATCTTCTAAAATTTAAAAATAAACATAGGGATCATACTCACATCTAGACATACTGATGCTCCTCACAAAAGTATCAAACCATAGGTACCACTGACGCGATGACTGCTTCAAACCATATAAGGATCTCTGCAAATGACATACCTTTCTTTCTGACTCCGGTTCTATGAACCCTTTTGGCTGCTCCATATAAATCTCTTCTCCAAATCTCCATAAAGGAGGGCCGTCCTGACACCCAACTGCTCTGGTTCCAAATTCTGCACTGCTACAATGCTCAGTAATACCTTGATAGATGTGTGTCAAACCACTGGTGAGAACACCTCATTGTAGTCAATGCCTTCTTTATGAGAAAATCCTTTGGCCACTAACCTGGCCTTATATCTGATCCCCTCCTTGTTTGTAGCTACTTCTTTGCATTGAAATATCCATTTTCAACCAATGAATTTCTTTTCACTTGGCGGTGACACCAATCGCCAAGTCTGATTCTTCTGTAGGAACTGCATCTCTTCCACCATAGCCTGGACCCACCTATCTCTATTCTAGCTTGTCATTACCTTCTGGTAGGTAACTGGTCCTCCACTAGTATCCACCAATGCATATGACATGGTCTTGTCAAACCTATATCGCTCCGGATGTCGAATGACCATCTTTGGCTTATGCAGTGCAATGCCGATGCCTATCCCAGGATGTGACTCCTTCCTCAACTCATCTCTGCCGTGAGCATGCATTTGGCTGGTCCCCATATGTGAAGACATATTTGGAGTGTGCTTTACCTGAATCTCATATCCTCTTGACGATCATACAAAAGATAAAATATCATAATAGGTTAGTTGCTCAGCTGCGCCCTGCTGAGCCTCCTGCTGCCCATCTGCGTCCGACAGGGCCTCCGACTGAACCTTTACCACCTTCTGCTTCTTGAGGATTGAGCTCTCATCAAAAATATATCTCTGCTGATCGTGGCCTTCTGCTCCAAGGGATCCCACAGCCTGTATCCCTTGACTCCTTGCAAATATCCAATGAACACCATTTTTAGGCTTTGTCATCCAACTTAGTCTGTTGATTGACATCCACATGTACATATATGTTGTACATTCAAATACTCTTATATGGCTGAGCTTCACATGTCTACCAGACCACACATCCTCTGGTAACCTCCCATTAAGCTTGACATAAGAAGACCTGTTTATCAAGTAGGCTGCTGTGTCAGCTGTGTCCACCCAAAATATTTTAGATAATCCTACTTGCAATCTCATACATCTAGCTTTTTCCATGAGAGTTCAGTTCATTTCTCAGCCACTCCATTTTGTTGAGGAGTTCTAACTACTAAAAATTACCTTTTGATGCCTCCATCTGTACAAAATTTTAGAAACTCCTTACTTATGAATTCTTTACCATTATCAGACCACACCACCTTTACATATATTCTTGTCTCCTTCTCCACCTTAGCCTGCCATGCTTGAAATTTGAAGAAGACCTCTGACTTTTTCTTCAAGAAATATACCCAAACCTTCCTTGAAAAATCATAATCAGAGTCATGAAATATCTGGCCCCATTCCTGTTCAAAACTAAAACTGGACCCCAAACATCACTGTGTACTAGCTCCAAGGGACTGTACTGTGCGCTGAACTGGTAGAAAATTTTACTTGTGTTGCTTGTCCATCTGACATGGCACACAGACCTCTGCAACACCCTCATCCAAAGCTGGAATCCTCTGATCCTTCATTAGCACCCTCATGCCATGCTCTCCCATGTGACCAAAACGAAAGTGCCACATGCAATATATATCCTGCTGAATGTTAACTGTTGCTGCTGTCTCAGACCCTCCACATATCACAGACCCAATCATCTAATACAAATTATTTTTCAGTCTCTTTTCCCTCATCACAACCATGGCACCTTTCATGATGTTGAGTACACCATTCCCGGAACAATAACTGAAACCAAATCTATTCATCTCTAGGTACCCCAAGGACACTAGGTTCTTCTTCAAGTCAAGAATATGCTTCACATGAGTAAGAGTTCTCACAACGCCATCAAACATCATGATCCTAACTGTACCAACTCCTGCCATCCTGTAAGAATGGTTATCCCCTAATGTCACATTCCCCACATCAATTTTAGTATAATTTAAACCAGGACTGATGCGATGTATAATGATGTGAGCAGGCTGAATCAAGTAACGAACTGTCTGATGTTCTTTCTTGTGCATCTGAAACCACTAAGAGGTCCTCCTCGACCCCTACATCTTTAACAATACTGACAGATTCCTTCTCTTTCTTCTCTTCTTGAGGTTTCTTCCAAAGAGGACAATTTTTCTTTATGTGTCAAATCCTATTACATTTGTAACACCTGAACTTGCCTTTGTCTTTCTTTGACTTGGACCTGGATTGGCCCCTGTGCTTGCTGATTTCCTTACCTCTGCTGGTTCTCTCTCCCACCATGAGGCCCTTCTGAGGTACACCTTTCCCTGTTTGGCTAGAGGGGCAAAGAAAAACCGAGGGTTAGGGGAGGGCCGTCGCATCCACTCATTGTCGTTGCTGCTGCCACTGCAACCGCCATCGCTGCTGCCGCCGCTCGTCACTGCCGGCTGGGAAGGAGAAGGGAAGAGCAGAGGAGGGTGTTAGTCTGATGGGATGAGGGAGAGGGGTATGGAGAGAGATTTTTGTGGTGGGAGAGAGATTTAAGGATAATTTAGGAGGGGTACTGAGTAATTTGAGTGGTGCAAATAGAAATTCCCACATGAAAGCTTCCACGACGCAAGTCTCCCAAGCAAACTCTCACCCATTCTAGCCGAGTTGTAATTATCCCAATTACACGTGAGCTTTGTTGTTGCTTTGATTTACGTGGAAGGGAGTACTTGGCAGAATCCAAGGTTTCACTCAAGCAAAGTCTCACCCATTCTAGCCGAGTTGTAATTATCCCAATTACGCGTAAGGTTTGTTGTTGTTTTGATTTACGTGGAAGGGAGTACTTGGCAGAATCCACGGTTTCACTGGCCAATTGGAATTTCTGCATCGTAATATCCCAATTCCCAATTGTTACTGTTAATTCCGTGAGCAAAGATATAACAGCTTTGAGCATGGAACAATTGGATGGCTATTATATAATGACTTATTTGGCTATTTTAGCAGAAAATAATGGGTAAAAGGGATCAAATAAATTTTCTNATATGTGACCCTTTAGAGTGATTTTGAAACCCTAAGGAATGAGAATCTAGATTTCTATAAATTTCTTGAAAATCCTCTCACAATTTTAAGGACAAATTATCTAGTCATTTGAGCTATTTGATCCTTGATATTTCAAGATTTTTTGAAATTTTTATTGAACTCTTTTTGATAAGTTTCAGTCATTTGAATCTCAATTTTTTTCTGAAACTGTCTTTGGAGTCGACACCTCAGAATGAGGAGTCGACACCTCTGACTGTGTCGCTCTCGGTCCCTGACCTTGGAGCCGACACCCGTATAAGTGGAGCCGACTCCAGTTCGAGCGCTGACTGTGTTAGCGATTTGGAGTCGACACCCGACTTTGCGGGAGTCGACACCTGGGATTCCAAAATTGATTTATTAGGGCAGAGTCGACACCTCGTCATTTCATAACTTCTCAAATCCTAACCAAACTCCTCCAAAATTCTTCCAAAACTTCCCCACCTCTAATTCCATCCAAATCGAAACTTTCCAAAGATCTAATGGCACCCAAAAGGAGGGAATCAGTGATTGGAGCCCGGTGACCATAGGAAAACGGTCCGTGCGTCGTCCCGCTCGTGAGCCGACTCCAAGCAGTGATTCGTCCACGGATTCAGACAACCCCAACACCTCTTCCACTCAGGTAGATACCTTAGCCGGGAGGGTTATCACAATGGGGAGAAAGATTGATTTTGATCTTTTTGAAACCGAGGGTTTCTCAATCGGTAGGCAATTAAAGGAAATGGGCTGGGATAAGCTCTGCTCTCTAGATGTTCCCACTTATCCAGCCTTAGTAAAAGAATTTATTTTAATTTGGCTAGAGGTGATGGCGGTTTAGTTAGCTCAGTAAGAAATAAGAGGATTCACCTTACCTTTCAAAAGCTTGGAAACCTCCTTAGCATCCCAATTACCGGTTTAGCAGCTGACATGCACAGTGATAGGTCAGCGGCTCTTTCAAGGATGTTAGGAAGGGAAGTGACAGAGTTTGAGGAGATAAGAGCTAATCAATTACCCTTGGAATTGAGATTATTACACAACATTTGCAGTAGGATTTGTTTCCGAAGACCGGTCGGTTTGAGTATGTCTCGGAGCGAGACATTGTTGTTATGGATAGTGTTTTGACTGGACAGCCAATCAACCTTGCAGCTATGATGATATTTTATATGGCGGAAGCTGGAGGGAAGAGAAGATCATCCCTACCGTATGGCATGGTGCTTACTATGGTTTTCAGGAGCCAAGGGGTTGTAATTCAAGAGAATGAACCATCTAAGAACCTGAGGCACACCGACTACTATAGTTTGGCAACATTGCATCGGATGGGTTTTGCTAAAGTGAATGGACAGTGGGATAGGAAGGACACCTTGATGAGAGAGCCCCTGTGCCGAGAGTTTCTGAGCCTTGCGAGGCTGGACCATCAGTTAGGGTTCCTTCTCCACAGCCTAGGAGTCCCATTCCTGCTCCTGCACCTGCACATGTTAATGATCAACCATCCACTTCTTCAGCTGGATTCTCAGACCTTCAAATGGAGCAATTAAAAAGTTTGTTTGCTGCTCAGAAGGATGAGTTTGACAGTCAGTTCATGAATATAAAAGAATCACTTTATTCACTTGATGATCGGATTGCAAAATTGAATCAACTCTCAACTCCTCTGCAGAATCTTTAAGTGGTGATTTGAAGAATCTTTGAAGAACTTAAAGAGATTTGTGGAGATAGTGAAACTTATTCAAGGTGCAACGCCGAGCTTCAAGATAAAATCTCAACAGCTTGCACATTTGTTGATGAGAGACTTAAAGACTATGTTAAGCTTCAATGTGATGGAATGAAAAATATTGTAGATCATTTAACAAGAATAGTGAGGAAGAACTTTTGATGTAATGAATGTTTAATTTTGAATGAAATGTAGTTTACATTTTGATGTAATGAAGTTTATGTTGATGTAATGAAGCTATATTTTGATGAATGAGTTTTTTTTTATGTAATACTTGACTTTTGATGCAATGAAATTATCTTTTGATGCAATGAAAATTATCTTTTGATGCAATGTAAATATTCTTTACCTTTTTGTTGATTACAAAAAGGGGGAGAGAATTATGGTTGTATATGCATTAAGAGGAGAAAGTTATATTGTTAATTGCATTAAAGGGGGAGAAAGTTATGTTGCATTAATTGTTTAAATGAAAATTAAGTTATTTAATTGATTAATATGAAAACATTAATGAAGTTATTGATTAATATGATATTGATGTGGATTAATAATCAAATTGATTTGACTATGCATAAAGAAATCTTAAGTACCAAATATGTAAAGTAAGAGGAAGAATTTGAACTTCATAGGGGGAGCTACCTTATTCAGGGGGAGCTTACTCGTGAAGATCACTTCCTTGATAATTTTTTAATTTAAGAATTCTATGCATATACTCAATGTTTTTATAATCATCAAAAAGGGGGAGATTGTTGATCCATTTATTGATTTTGATGATTAATAAAGGAATTGAGTATATTTATTTGATTACTAATGGATTTTATAAGTGTTTCAGGACTTAAATTTATTTGATCAATTTAAAGGAATTAAGAAATGAATTTTGAATCAAATACAAATCAGAGATTTCAAAGTTTCAGAGCTTGGAGTCGACACCTAGAAAACTGGAGCCGACCCCATGGCCAATTCAATTTTAATCTGATTTTTGATACGGAGCCGATGAGCGGACCGACACCTAGAGTTTCGGAGTCGACACTTACAGTGTCTGGAGCCGACTCCGATGCGGGGACAGAACGTTGATTTTTTGAGCATCCTGGAGCCGACACCTACAGTTTTCGGGAGCCGACACCTGACGATGGCGAGCCGACACTTACTTTTTCGGAGCCGACTCCTCAACGAACTCGAAAATTTCTATTTTTGGTAAAACGATCTGGAGCCGACACCTGAAAAGTTGGAGCCGACTCCAACCTGACTGGGACGAAATTTAAAATGCCAGATCAGCTCTAACGGTAATATTTCCTTTTACCTAATTTCTAACGGATATATTTTGTTTCCAGGTACACTCCAACGGCTAGTTTCATCCCAAAATGGATTGAAGAAAATCTATAAAAAGGGAAAAAAACACCCGTTTGAAAAAGAGAGAAAGGAAAAAAGACGGAAAAATAGAAAATTTTCAAATCAAAAATCCGAGAAGAAACCCTGAGCCTGAAATCCAAGAGAAAAGCATTCAACTCAAATCCTTCCACTCCAAAAAGCTCAAAGAGGAATCCAAGGCGCCCCAAATCAAAAATCGGTGGATTTTCCAAATTGAAGAAAAAGCTCCGTTTCTTCCATTTCCAATCTTCTCAACTGCAACGACTGTGAGGAACTAAAGCTGAGGCTTGGTTCAACATTCCAAAGGGAGAAGAGGAAAAGAAGAAGAAGAGAAGAAAAGCTCAAAGCAAACAACTTCAAATCAGGCTTTCTAAACTTGTTTACTTATTTTTGAATATTTGCTCATTGAGGAGCTGTGTATCTTTGAAAAACTATATTCTTTTGTTTGTGCCTAGTTCAATCAAGGGGATTGAACTAGTGGAGGTTGTATACCTCGGGTCAAGCTAGAATAGCTTGAGTTTAGGGTTGTGTGCTGGTGAGCCGAAAAACCGGCTGGGTTCATTGTGATCCTGGATAAAATAACAAGTTTGGGTTGTGAGCTTGTAAAACAACTCGGCTGTAATCGAGGAGATTATAGTGTGGACCCAAGTGGATCTGGGAGTGGACGTAGGTGTTGGATACACCGAACCACTATAAAATCTTTGTGTTTGCCGTGCTTCTATTGTCTCTATCTCTATCTCTATCTCATTGATTCTGCTTTAGATTTGCATTGCATTTATTTTCATTCATCTTATGCAAACAAATTTTTATTTAGATGTTAAATTTTTAAAGAACCCAATTCACCCCCCCCCCTCTTGGGTTATCATCTGGGCCAACAGGTACAGTACCCCCACGATGATACCTTGGTTATATCCATGAACATGAACGGCTATGATGTACATAACATTTTAATTGATAGTGGAAGCTTTGTTAATGTTCTGTATTTGGATGCCTTTGTGAGATTAAAATTGCGGATGGAGAGCCTCCAGGCCATAGAATCCACCCTAGTAGGTTTTACGGGCGACGCTATAGTCCTCGAGGGAGTTATTACTTTAACAGTTTGAGCAGGCACTTGGCCCAGTGTAGCCACTACACTCATGGATTTCTCGTGACCAAGCTTCAGTCCCCTTACAATGCTATCCTCGACAGGCCAGGGCAAATATCTCTTAAAGCTATCATTTTCATTACTCATCTCGCCTTGAAATTTCCCACCGAATGGGGGGTAGGGGTTGTCCGAGGAAGTCAAATTGTAGCTCGACACTGCTTTGTAGCTGACCTTCAGTCCAAGAAGCCTGAAGTAGATGGGCTGGATGCTCAGGAGGACTTTGCTGAGCAGCGAGGAGAGCTAGCCAAAGAATTAAAGAAGTATCACTCGATGAAGTTTGGCCCGACCAAACCATAAGGATCGAGTCATAACTGAAGGAAAAGTCTCGGCAAGACTTGGTCAAGTTCCTTCGAAAGAATGCTGACGTTTTTGATTGGTCTGCATCGGACATGCCTGGAATTAACCCGGATGTCCTGATCCACCGCCTCAACATGAACGAAGCATTTCGGTCGATCAAGCAAAAAAAGAGAAGCTTTGCCTCCGAGCGTCAAAAGGCTATCGAGAAAGAGGTAGACAAACTCATTAAAGCTAACTTCATCCAGAAAGTCAATTATCCCGACTGGCTGGCGAATGTGGTTATGGTGAAGAAATTAAATGGCAAATGAGGATCTACATTGATTTCACCGACCTCAACAAAGCTTTCCCAAAGGACAGTTTTCCTCTCCCTCGGATCGATTAGCTTGTGGATTCAACTTTGGGCCACCAGATGCTGACCTTTATGGATGCTCACTCAGGCTACAACCAGATTCAGATGGCATCCAAAGATGAAGAAAAGACTGCCGTCATCACCGATCGATGTATCTATGCTACCGAGTTATGCCTTTTGATTTAAAAAATGCAGGCGCAACCTACCAAAGGCTGGTCAATAAAGTTTTCAAGAGCAAATTGGTTGGAACATGGAAGTATATGTTGATGACATGCTGGTAAAGAGTAAGGAAGCATCCTGGCATATCGAAGATCTTACAGAAAGCTTCACGATGCTTCGGAAGTATCAGATGAAGCTTAACCCAACCAAATGTGCTTTCGGAGTTAACTCTGGAAAGTTCTTGTGTTCCATGGTCTTGCATGAGGTATTGAGGCTAACTCACAGAAAATCCAAGCCCTGCAACAAATGGCGCCTCCGGGATCAATCAAAGAAGTGCAACATCTTACTGAGAGGATAGCAGCTCTCAATCGTTTCGTTGCTCAATTGACCGAAAGGTGCTTGCCCTTTTTTAAAGTGCTTCGATCGACCAAAAACTTTCAATGGACCTCGGATTGTCAAAAATCCTTAGAAGATCTTAAAAAATACCTTGGCTCACCACCTCTCCTTAATAGTCCGAAGTCGGGAGAAATGCTGTATCTATATCTGGCGGTCTCTGAAGGCGCTATTGGCTTTGTCTTGATTAGAGAAGAAATAAAGTTCAAAAGCCAGTCTATTTTGTTAACAAATTGCTGAGATGCCAAGGTGAGGTATACCCGGATCGAGAAGATGGTGTTGGCTCTGATAACATCGGTCCAAAAGCTACAGCCATATTTCCAATCATACACTGTGACGATTTTGACCGACCAACCCGTTAAGTCGATTATCCATCATCTAGAAACATCGGGAAGGATGACTAAATGGGCTATTGAATTGAGCAAGCATGATGTCCAATATCAGCCTCGTTCAGCCATCAAGGCGAAAGTCCTAGCAGATTTTCTCTTTGAATGCACCATACCGAACGATGGCTATAACGATCCAGGCCTTGGCCCGTTTGTTACAAGAAAGCAAGACGGACAAGGTCAACACCAACTTGGCCACCACAGCCAAAGGGATCCAATTGGTACTTGTTCATCTTCTTAACTGGTTATAAACCATACAACCAACTCCCAATTTCTTGATGTGGGACTATTGGGAGGGACATCACAATGGCTCTACTCCAGACACTCCCGAGCAACCGAGGCCCAGCGCCTTGTGGCTGCTCTATGCCGACGGATCCTCCAGCGCAAGCGGTTCTGGTGTTGGTTTGGTCCTCACTAGCCCAGAGGGGACAACCTTCAAGTATGGCATCCATTTTTCATTCCCAGCCTCCAATAATGAAGCAGAGTATGAGGCCCTACTCGCTAGACTTTGCATCGCCGCGAACTCAAGGTTGAAAAGCTGAATGCCTACACCGACTCTCAACTGGTGGCTGGCCAGGAGCATGAAGAATTTGAAGCTAGGGAGCGAAACATGGTTCGGTATCTTTAAAAGGTGCGTGACTTGTCTGCCAGTTTTTCTGAATTTAAAATTATTCAAATCCCAAGAACTGAGAATGCATGCGCTGACCTTTTATCCCGCCTGACCACCACGGACTCAATGGATCTTGAGCAGAAGTTCCACTTGGAAGTCCTGAAGAAGTTTAGCATTTTCGATGCTGATCAAATAATGCAAATTGATACTGAACCATCTTGGCTAGACCCTATATCCAAGTATCTCAAAGAGGGGCTGCTCCTCACTGACAAAAAAAGAGCAAGGAAGCTAAAAATGCAATCATCCATTATGTCTTGCTTGATGATCAGCTATATAAACGATCCTTCTTCATGCCGTTATTAAATGCCTCCATCCATTAGAGGTTGATTATGCTCTCCGAAAGGTTCATGAAGGTATCTGTGGCAATCATCTTGGCAGCCGAGCTCTATGCCACAAAGTGCTACGCCAAGGTATTATTGGCCCCCATGCAAAGGGATGCCGACAGCTTGGTTCGAGCTTGTGATTCATGCCAGCGACACTCAAATGTTCAGAGGCTCCTCGCCGCTCACCTAACACATGTATCATCTGTCTGGCCCTTTACCAAGTGGGGAATGGACATACTTGGTCATTTTTCCCTTGCCACTGGACAGAGAAAGTTCTTATTTGTAGCCATCAACTATTTCACCAAGTGGGTCGAGGCCGAAGCAGTCGCTCAGATAACCAAGGCTCGGGCTAGGGACTTCGTGTGGAGGTCTATCATTTGTCGGTTTGGCCTTCCTCATACCATCATCACCAACAATGAAAGATAGTTCGATAATCCTAAATTTTGGGAGTTTTGCAAAGACCACAGTATCTCTCACTGCCTCACTCGGTGGAACATCCTCAAGCCAATGGAGAGGCCGAGGTAACCAACTGAACTCTTCTACAAGGCTTAAGGCCCGGCTCAACAGAGCGCAAGGTAGATGGGCAGAGAAGCTTCATCATGTGCTGTGGGCTTATCAAACCACTAAAAGGATTCCACGGGCCAGACTCCATTCAGAATGGCTTTTGGCACAGAAGCTGTCATCACTATGGAGATCGAACTCCCTTCCCCTAGAGTGAAAAGTTATTCGGAGGAATCTAATGACAAGCAACTCTGAACCAATCTGGATTTGATAGAAAAAAATCAGGAAGAAAGCCTGAATCCGAATGGCAACCTATCAGCAGAGGGTAGCTCGTTACCACTCCACCAGAGTAAAGAAAAAATCCTTCCTCCCCGGTGATTTAGTACTGCGGAAGGCATTAGTTTCAAAGCCATTGGAACAAGGGAAATTGTCTCCAAATTGGGAAGGCCCTTATCAAGTTACTGAGGTGATCAGACCCACCATTTACAAGCTCCAGGATCTAGATGAAAAATCCATCCCAAGAACATGGAGCTCGAATAATTTTCGTATATGTCACCAATGAAACTGTAATGAGAAGCAAGTTTTGCTGTATAATCTTTCAAGCCTCGGCTGGGCCGAGTGATCTCCATAAACCTTGGCAGCGCCAAGTAAAATATAATCTTTCAAACCTCGACAGGGCCGAGTGATCTCTTGTTGGTCCAGATAGCAACCCAGGAGGGGGGGGGGGGTGAATTGGGTTTTTCAAAAATTTAAACTCTTTTGAAAAATAAACCCCAGCGGAAATAAAACTTAGATTCACACAGATTAAAATGGAATATGCACAAATAGAGAGTTAAAGAAATGAGACAATCACGGCAAACACAGGAGATTTTATAGTGGTTCGGTGTACCTACACCTACGTCCACTCCAAGTATCTCTTGGGTCCACACTATAATCAATCTGATTACAGCAGAGTTGTTTTGCAAGCTCACAACTCAAACTTGTTGTTTTCCTGGGTGCACAACGAACCCAGCTGGTTTTCAAGGCTCACCAGCACAAAACCTTACACCACAAGCTAATGCTTGCACAAGGCTAACAGCCTCAACTGAATCAATCACCAGATTGACCCAGCAAACAATATTTGTTTTACAAGATAAACAGCTCCTCCTATGAGCAAATATACAATAATGAAACAAGAATAAAAAGATAGGAATCAAAGCCTGATTTGCAGATCTTGGTGGCTTGCTCCTTCTCTTCTTTTGAGTGGATCTTCCTTCAAGGTGCTCTTGAGACTCAGAAGATAAGAGAACTAGGGCTTGCTTCTTCCCTTGAGATTTCTTCAAAATAGAACAACAAAAGCTTGGAATCTCTCTCTTTTCTTTTGGGGAATTAGTATGATCTTTCCTTACGAGTTTTCCCTCTTTTCTCTTTTGATTTTCTGATGGATTTCTAAGATTTCTCTCTATTCTTTTCTTTTTGTCTCTCTTCTTTTCGGATGCAGCAAACCCTCTTCTTATAGATCCCGATTAATCCATAAATAGTTTAAAACTATCCATTAGAAACAAGTGTAAGAAGGATTAGAACCAAAAATAGCAATAGCCATTGGGATTAAAAAGATAAAGATAAAGTTTAGAGTCGTTCTGATAGTTCTGGAGTCGCGTTTGACATTCTGGAGTCGGCTCTAACTTTTCTGGAGTCGGCTCTAGTTCGAAAATCCCCAAATCGCTTGAACTGGAGTCGTCTCTAACTTTTCTGGGGTCGACACAAAAATCTTCTGGAGTCGACTCTAACAGTCCGGGAGTCGACTCTAAGTCGTGGCCGAAAAAACTATCGTTCTGTCTTTTCTGTTGGAGTCGGCTCTAACAGTCCCGAGTCGACTCTAAGTCCATGCCATTTTCCGGAGTCGACTCTAATGTCTGAAATCTTACCTTGACATTAGATTCGAACTAGAACTTAATTTATCTTATGATTTTGATTAATAGAACATATCATAAACGGAAAAATTAAACCAAAATCATTAGTAACTTCAAATGTTATACTCAAATAGTTTTGTTAATCATCAAAATCAATAATTGGGTCAACAATCTCCCCTTTTTGATGATGAAAAACTTTGAGTATATGCATTAAAAATTTATTTGAATTAAGAATTATAGACATTGTTAAAGCTTTAAAACTTCCTAACAGAGAATTTGATGCCAATTTTCAAAATGAATAAAAAAAGATACATGAGTCCTATTATAAACATCAATCAAGATGATTTAACTTTACGTAGGAAATTATTAAGCTCCCCCTGCATTAAATAACTCCCCTATGTAAATAAACTGAAATCGATTGATACAAATTGATTAGAATTTATAAATCTCAAAATTTCTCTCCCCCTTTTTGATATGCCAAAAGATTGAAATCTTATACTCCTTATATTCTTTCATTTTATTTCTTTTATGCATATACAATTTTCTCTCCCCCTTTTTTGTTATCAGCAATAAGGTGAATTATCAGAGCGGGGTTGTTGGTTCATTTAATCATAGAGATGGTAATTGGATCTCATAGACAAATTTGCAATAAAAGATAATTGTATTTCAATGCAAGATTCATTACATGTGTCAATTCAAGTACATTCTTAGAAAAGTAACATATTCAAGTATATAATTCCTAGATACATGCTATCAAAGCAAGAAAGCAAGAAATCCTAAGATACAACCTAGGATAAGATAGGGTATCAAAATCAAACATGCTTGTAAACTATTTTCTTCAAATGTCCAATCATTTCCATGATTTCATCTTTTTGGTCTTTCTTAAATTTTTCAAGACAAGCTTCAACTTGAGCGACAACAATATCAAGATCTTTCTTCAACTGACCAGTAGCATCTAAATAGACTCTTGATCCATCTGCTATTCCTTCTAGTCTTTCAAATATCTTTTGAAGCTCAGATGACATGGCATTCACTGATTTATCCAAAGTGGAAACTATCATGTCAAGCTTAGCATATCAATTTCATTTCACTTCTCATATCCGAATCATGCTCAGTCAGTAAGGCTCTGAGCTGATCAAGCTGCTCCTCTAAAATCTTTCAGATACCAAGGCTGACTGATGTGGAGGTGAAGGATGAGTGCTCGGTCCAGCCTCTGAAGGTCCAGCAGTAGATGGTCCAGGGACATCCTCATCTCTGGCCTCCTCAGTTCTGGCTTCTTGTCCTTTCCTTTGCCACTGGCCATTTACTTTCCTGAATCCCATTCTATGAATAGTGGAGATGCTGTAGTAGTCAGTATATCTGAGATTCCTTTGCAGTTCATTCTCCATTATCTTCACTCCATGGCTTCTGAATACTAGTGTAAGAACCATACCATATGGCAGTGTAGATCTTTTCTTTGTAGCAGCCTCTGCCATATAACCAATCATCATTCCGGCCAAATTTACTGGTTGACCAGTGATGATACAGTCCATCATAAGAATGTCTCGCTCCGAGACATACTCAAATCTTCAATCTTAGGAAATAGGATTCTCCACAAATATTATGAAGTAATCGAAGTTCCAGGTTGAGTTGATTTGCCATTACCTCTTCAAAGTCAGAAACTTCTCTTCCAAGCATCCTTGACAGGGCTCCACCTCTGTCATCATGCTGACATGCAGTCAAACCAATAGTGGGCAACTCCAAAGATTTCCTAGCGACTCTGTAGTGATTACCACTTTGGTTCCACGCACAAAACTCACAAGACCTCCTTCCCCTCTACATAAATTACTGTAGAATTCTTTCACGAGGGCAGGGTAGGTCGGAACATCTAGTGAGCAAATCTTTTCCCAACCCATCTCTTTTTTTGACTTCCTATTGAAAAACCTTCCGATTCAAATAGGTTAAAATCTACCTTCTTTCCTGTAGTGATAACCTTTCCAGCTAACAAGTCGACGCGGGAGGATGATGGAGAAGCTTCCGGAGTGGAAGAAGAGGAGGATGAAGAACTGGAAGAAGATTCCTTCTCGTTCTTCGAACGGAACGTCTCCCGATGGGAACGGCCGTGCCAAACACAGATCCTCGCCTTTTGGGAGCCATTGGAGATCAATGGAAGTTGGAATCAAGGATTTGAAGAGTTTGGAAAAGTTTGGAGTGCTTTGGAGAAGGATTTGAAAGGGATTGAAAAAGGGTTGAGTCGTTAGAAGTGTCGACTCTGCCCTAATAAAGTGATGATTTCTCACTTAGAGTTGACTCCCGCAAAGTGAGGTGTCGGCTCCGAACAAAAAATCGGTCAGCGCTCAATTAGAGTCGGCTCTGTAGAAGCCGGAGTCGGCTCTAATAAGCAAACAGAAAGCTCTAAAGAAAAGGTGTCGACTCCAAAATTGAAGGTGTCGACTCCACAATAGTTTCAGTAAAAAAAATAAATTTTAAGGATCTAAAACTAATCAAATTAATCATCAAACTCTAGATAAGTGTTCCTAAATCAATTGGGGAAACAATGAATCAAATTTCTAGATAAATTTCCTTATTGGACAGAGAGGATTTTCAAGAAATTAATGAAGTCTAGATAGTTATTGTTCTTAGAGTTTCAGAAAATCATTCTAAAGGGTCACAAACTCCTAATTCTCCTCTAAGATAACAAAATCGTTCCTCACTCAAAGGTTTGGTAAAAATATCAGCTAATTGATCATTAGTATTAACATATTCAAGACAAATATCTTTGTTAGTTACATGTTCTCTAATAAAGTGATGTCTAATTTCTATGTGTTTAGTTCTTGAATGTTGAATTGGATTCTTAGTTAGATTAATGGCACTAGTATTATCACATTTAATAGGAATTTTATCAAGTGTGATACCATAATCTTCAAGTTGTCGCTTAATCCAAAGGATTTGAGCACAGCAACTTCCAGCTGCAACATACTCTGCCTCAGCAGTGGATAATGCAACCGAGTTTTGTTTCTTGCTAAACCAAGAGATTAAGTTACTTCCTAAAAGTTGGCATGCCCCACTTGTACTCTTTCTATCTAATTTACAACCAGCATAGTCAGAATCAGAATAAGCAATCAATTTTAAGGTTGAGTCTCTAGAATACCATAATCCTACATTTTTAGTTCCATTTAAGTATCTAAAGATTCTTTTAACAGCAAATAAATGTGATTCCTTAGGATTAGATTGATATCTTGCACATAGACAAAAAAAACATAATATCTGGCCTACTTGCAGTTAGGTAAAGAAGTGATCCGATCATACCTCTGTAATGCTTCTGATCTACTTTCTTACCTTCTTCATCCTTGTCCAGCTTGCATGAAGGACTCATTGGCGTACCAAGAGGTTTAGCAGATTCCATACCAAACTTCTTGAGTATTTCCTTTGTGTACTTTGTTTGGTTAATGAAAATCCCCGCTTTCTCTTGTTTGATTTGAAGTCCAAGGAAGAAGTTGAGTTCTCCCATCATGCTCATCTCGAATTCTCCCTGCATTAACTTAGCAAATTCTTGACAAAGGAGATTGTTAGTAGCACCAAATATAATGTCATCAACATAAATTTGAACAATTAATAAATGCTTTTTTTTCTTTTTAAAAACAAGGTTTTATCAACATTTCCTCTGAAAAATCATTTTCAATTAAAAATTTACTTAATCTATCATACCAAGCTCTAGGTGCTTGCTTTAAACCATAAAGTGCTTTGTGCAATTTGAAAACGTGATTTGAAAATTCATGATCTTCAAAACCAGGAGGTTGTTCAACATAAACTTCCTCATTTATAAAACTATTTAAAAATGCACTTTTAACATCCATTTGAAATAGGTTGAAATTCATATGACATGCAAATGCAAGTAGTAGCCTAATGGCTTCTAATCTAGCAACAGGTGCAAAAGTTTCATCAAAATCTATACCTTCTTCCTGATTATATCCTTTTGCAACTAATCTAGCCTTATTTCTAATTACCAATCCATTTTCATCCAATTTATTTCTAAAAACCCATTTAGATCCTATTATAGGGTAATTTTTAGGTCTGTCTACTAGGGTCCAAACTTGGTTCCTAGTGAATTGATTTAACTCTTCCTGCATTGCTAACATCCAATAACTATCTTTCTCAGCTTCCTCTATAGTTTTAGGTTCTATATGAGATACAAATGCAAGATGATTATTGATATTTCTCATTGATGATCTAGTCCTTACACTTGAGATGGATCACCTATGATTAGGTCCTTAGGATGACCATAAGCATATCTCCAATCTCTAGGTAGATCTTTATCATTATGAGCAATATCAATACCATCATCCTTAGGTGAGTCATCATCCTTAGCTTCAGTTCTTGATCTGAAGATACATTTAATTTTTCAATACCTCTTTCAATCAAAGATGTATCTTCCTCATCATCAATTTTATCTGAACTTGATGCTAAAGACTCATCAAACACTATATGAATGGATTCTTCTACAACTAAGCTTCTCTTATTAAATACTCTATATGCCTTGCTAGATGTAGAATATCTAGGAAAATACCTTCATCAGACTTTGCATCAAACTTCCCAAGATTATCCTTACCATTGTTATGAATAAAACATTTACAACCAAATGCATGAAAATAACCTAAATTTGGTTTCCTATTATGCCATAGTTCATAGGGAGTCTTCTTAAGGATAGGTCTAATCAGGGCTCTATTTAGGATGTAACATGTTGTGTTTATAGCTTCCGCCAAAAATATTTTGGAAGTTGGCTTTCACATAGCATGGTACGGGCCATGTCTTCTAAAGTCCTATTCTTTCTTTCTACAACTCCATTTTGTTGAGGTGTCCTAGGTGCTGAAAAGTTATGATGTATGCCTTTTTCAAAACAGAATTTTTCAAATAAGTGATTTTCAAATTCAGTTCCATGATCACTTCTAATAGACACTATGGTAGTGTTTTTCTCATTTGTGACTTTCTTAACGAATTTCAGAAATATTGAAAAAGTCTCATCTTTATGAGCCAAAAATTACCCAAGTGAATCTAGAGTAATCATCTACTATCACTAGACCATATTTCTTTCCTCCTAGACTTGTGGTTCTAGTAGGTCCAAAAAGGTCCATGTGTAGTAGCTCTAGTGGCCTAGTAGTTGAAACAATATTTTTAGATTTGAAAGAAGTTCTTGTTTGCTTTCCAAATTGACATGCATCACATATTCGATTATTTTCAAAATTTAAGCTAGGAATACCTTTAACTAGATCCATTTTTAATAGTTTAGAAATTAAGTGTGTGCTTGCATGACCTAATCTACGGTGCCATAGCCAACCAATCTCATTCATCTTAGCATTATTAGCAACTAAGCAATGATTACTTGGAGATAAATTACTCAAATCAATTAAGTACACATTGCCATAACGTTTACCAACAGAATAATGCTGTTATCAATGGGATTAGTAACAGTGCAAACAGAAGCTTCAAAGGAAACTTTGAAACCTTTGTCACACAGTTGGCTAATACTTATCAAATTATGTTTAAGTCCATCGACATATAAAACATTATCAATATGAGTAGATGGAGTAATTTGAATCTTACCAATACCCATGATATGGCCTTGACCATTATCACCAAAAGTAACTACTCACCTCTTTTTGATTCAAGGGTGATGAATTGATCTTTGTCACCCGTCATGTGTCTTGAGCAACCACTATCTAGGTACCATTTTCTTTTCAGTCTGATGGCTGCAAGACACTCCTGCAAAACATTCATGTCTTAATTTTAGGTACCCAAGCCTTCTTGGGTCCTTCATGGTTAGATACATTAAATATTGTTCCTTTGGGAACCCAAATCATCTTTCTCTTATTATGTGAGATTTACACATATAAGATTTATGTCCTTTGTTTCCACATTTAAAACAAGTAATATTTGATGATTTTTCAGCATGTATAAAAATATTTTTCAAAGATTTTTGCTTTTTAAGTGGATTATATCCCAATCCAGCTTTATCAAAGACAGCCTTTTGATTGTCCAAAATCATATTAAGTTTGATAGAGCTTAAAGTAAATTTATCAACTATAGGTTTAAGTCTATCAACCTCATTTTTCAAGCTTTCATTTTCTTTTATCAAAACTTCTTTTTCTACAACATGCTTTTCATTTTCTAAGGATAGTTTTTGCATTTGATTTTTCAGATCTTTGTTCTTTGAATTTAAGTTTGCAAAACCATCCATTAATTCATAAAAGTACTATGCAATTCATCGAAAGTAAAATTATCTTGAAAACTCAACTTACCTCATCATTATCCGCCATGAAGCATAGATTGGCCATTTCACTCTTTTCTTCCTCTTCGGAACTTGAGCTTTCCGAATCACTCCATGTGGCCATCATTGCCTTCTTTTTGAATTTCCGGGTGCCTTTCTTTAGTTGTGGGCATTCAGATTTAAAATGACCCAGCTTTTTACATTCAAAACAAATAACTTCTTTTTCTTTGCCCTTGTCCTCATCTTTTCTTCCAAAGGCTTTTTCTTTTTAAACTTCTTCTTCCTCATGAATTTTTTAAATTTCCTTGTGATGAGTGCCATGTCCTCATCATCACTTTCATCTTCAGATTCATGAGGCTCTTCCATATATTCAGAAATCTTAAGAGCCATAGTCTTCTTCTTCTTTGACTCATCATCATCAACATGTTGCTTAATTTGAAGCTCATGAGTCATCAAGGATCCCAATAATTCTTCTAGGGGTAGGGTACTTAGATCTTTTGCCTCTTATATTGCAGTCACTTTAGCTTCCCAAGTCCTAGGCAAAGAACGTAAAACCTTCCTCACAAGATCAGAATTATCATAAGATTTACCAAGGCTTTTTAAACCATTAACTATATCAGTAAATCTTGTAAACATATCAGTAATAGATTCACATGCATCCATCTTAAACAATTCATACTTATGAACTAGCATGTTAATCTTGGATTCCTTGACTTGATTTGTTCCCTCATGGGTAACCTCAAGTCTATCCCAGATTTCCTTAGCAAAAATGCAAATAGATATACGATTGAATTCATTTGCATCTAATGAGCAGTATAAAACATTCATTGATTTGGCATTAAGTTGTGCCAATTTTTTATCATGTTCATCCCATTTCATTTCCAGTTTAGGAATCTCCATGCCATTTACTCTAGCAGTGGGTGGGTGTGGTCCATTGACTATAATGCTCCATAGATCATAGTCAAGTGCTTGAATGAAAATTTTCATTCTAGCCTTCCAATAATCATAGTTTAATCCATTAAACAAGGGTGGTCTATTTGTAGATTGACCTTCGAAAAAAGATGAACTAGCTTGAGTTGCCATGTGGATCTTTGACTCTTGATCGTTAGATCAAATCAAATGAGCACTAGCTCTGATACCAATTGTTGGTCCAGATAGCAACCCAAGAGGGGGGGGTGAATTGGGTTTTTCAAAAATTTAAATTCTTTTGAAAAATAAACCCTAGCGGAAATAAAACTTAGATTCGCACAGTTTAAAATAGAATATGCACAAATAGAGAGTTAAAGAAAATGAGACAATCACGGCAAACACAGGAGATTTTATAGTGGTTCGGTGTACCTACACCTACGTCCACTCCCAAGTATCTCTTGAGTCCACACTATAATCAATCTGATTACAGCAGAGTTGTTTTGCAAGCTCACAACTCAAACTTGTTGTTTTTCCGGGTGCACAACGAACCCAGCTGGTTTTCAAGGCTCACCAGCACAAAACCTTACACCACAAGCTAATGCTTGCACAAGGCTAACAGCCTCAACTGAATCAATCACCAGATTGATCCAGCAAACAATATTTGTTTTACAAGATAAAGCTCCTCCTATGAGCAAATATACAATAATGAAATAAGAATAAAAAGATAGGAATCAAAGCCTGATTTGCAGATCTTGGTGGCTTGCTCCTTCTCTTCTTTTGAGTGGATCTTCCTTCAAGGTGCTCTTGAGACTCAGAAGATCAGAGAACTAGGGCTTGCTTCTTCCCTTGAGATTTCTTCGAAATAGAACAACAAAAGCTTGGAATCTCTCTCTTTTCTTTTGCGGAATTAGTATGATCTTTCCTTACGAGTTTTCCCTCTTTTCTCTTTTGATTTTCTGATGGATTTCTAAGATTTCTCTCTATTCTTTTCTTTTTGTCTCTCTTCTTTTTGGATGCAGCAAACCCTCTTCTTATAGATCTCGATTAATCCATAAATAGTTTAAAACTATCCGTTAGAAACAAGTGTAAGAAGGATTAGAACCAAAAATAGCAATATCCGTTGGGATTAAAAAGATAAAGATAAAGTTTAGAGTCGTTCTAATAGTTATGGAGTCGCGTCTGACATTCTGGAGTCGGCTCTAACTTTTCTGGAGTCGGCTCTAGTTCAAAAATCCCCAAATCGCTTGAACTGGAGTCGTCTCTAACTTTTCTGGGATCGACACAAAAATCTTCTGGAGTCGACTCTAACAGTCCGGGAGTCGACTCTAAGTCATGGTCAAAAAAACCATCGTTCTGTCTTTTCTGTTGGAGTTGGCTCTAACAGTCCCGGAGTCGACTCTAAGTCCATGCCATTTTCCAGAGTCGACTCTGCGATTCCATGTGTCGACTCTAATGTCTGAAATCTTACCTTGACATTAGATTCAAACTAGAACTTAATTTATCTTATGATTTTGATTAATAGAACATATTATAAACTGAAAAAATAAACCAAAATCATTAGTAACTTCAAATGTTATACTCAAATAGTTTTGTTAATCATCAAAATCAATAATTGGGTCAACATCTCTGTACCTTAGCAGTGCCAAGTAAAATATAATATTTCAAGCCTCAACTGGGCCGAGTGATCTCCGTACCTTGGCAGCACCAAATAAAATATAATCTTCCAAGCCTCGGCAGAGCCGAGTGATCTCCGCACCTTGGCAGCGCCAAGTAAAATATGTAGCGCTAAGTGAAATATAACCTTTCAAGCCTCGGCTGGGCCGAGTGGTCTCTCCGTACCTTGGCAACTCCAAGTAAAATATAATCTTTCAAGCCTCGGCTGGGCTGAGTAATCTCCGTACTTTGGTAGCGCCAAGTAAAATATAATCTTTCAAGCCTTGGCAAAGCCGAGTGATCCTCGTACCTTGACAATGCCAAGTAAAATATAATCTTTCAAGCCTCGGCTGGGCCAAGTGGTCTCCGTACCTTGGCAACGCCAAGTAAATATAATCTTTCAAGCCTCAGTTGGGCCGAGTGATCTCCATACCTTGGCAGCGCCAAGTAAAATATAATCTTTCAAGCCTTGGCAGGGCCGAGTGATCTCTATACCTTGGCAGCGCTAAGTAAAATATGATCTCTCAAGCCTTGGCAGGGTCGGGTGATCTCCGTATCTTGGCAGTGCCAAGTAAAATATAATCTTTCAAGCCTCGATAGGGCCGAGTGATCTCCGTACCTTGGCAGCGCCAAGTAAAATATAATCTCTAAGTCTCGGCATGGCTGAGTGATTTCCGTACCTTGGCAGCGCCAAGTAAAATATAATATTTTAAGCCTCGGCTGGACCGAGTGATATCCGTACCTTGACAGTGCCAAGTAGAAAATAATATGATCTCTTAAGCCTCAGCACAACTGAGTGATTCTCTCAAAGCATCGACAAAGCCGATCGATTTTTCCATGTTTTAGCATGGTTTAACTGCATTGCTACATCTTGGCAAGTTTAAGCGACTTTTCTTTGTATTTTAGCAGAATCAAACAAGTCGTTCCTTACTAAGGTAAGGTCTGTTTCCTTTCTCGGCATGACCAAACTTATATTGGAAACAGATAGAGCCACCCAGGCCTCCCTCTAACCTGAACCAAGGCAAATACCCCTTTTCACAAAGGACTAAGCGAAATCATATCGCTAAAATGCCTAACCAAAGCAAAGCGACTAGAACGTTACTAACGATTATGAACTAGCACTGTCATTTGAAAAGCGGAGCACATACAATACGACTCCTATGTTAAGACAACACAAATACATCATCAAAGAAATTAACACCTGATATAGAAAAGGAAAACAGAATAGCAAAAAGATAAAGGTACAAAAAGAAGCCTTTCTTTATTGCTAATAAGAGATTACAACCTTTTGAGAGGCATTACAAGTACACTATAGCACAGAAAATAAAATAAAATGAAAAGCTCGGGCGAGCAGCTCCGATTGATGACATCGCTTCCACTTCCGATCCAAGAAATCAAAGAAACCAGGAGGCTCCGCTGAGTGTCTGGTTAATGCCAAAGAACAAAGGAAGCCATCCCACGGACCCCTCCATCGAATGAACTAAAGGACCCAAACTGGACTGAAAGCCCGTGGGTGCCAATGCCGAGGTTACCCCTGAGTGGTGCACTGAGTTGCTAGTCACTGCTCAAGAGCATAGACAGCAACCCAGCGCTATTTACGTTCCTCCTCATTAAGAGCCGGATGATGATGAACTAAGGGATCCAACATGGCGTTCAGCCAAAATGGACTAAGGATGAAGGAAAGTTCATGGAAGCCAGGGGCCCATAGATGTTCGCATTTTCAATGGTCTAAAAGACCCCATGGCAAGTCAAAAGAGCCACACAGAGAGCACATGCGTGCGCTCCCCGTATGACCCCTATATCCGTCCCCGTGCGCTCTCCGTATGACCTCCGAAACTCCTTCTCTGAGGACTATTTGCTCTTCAGCAACTCCTCCGTCGCTCCAACTATCGGGGTCAAGCCAACTTTCAAAAAGAAAACTTGACCTCACCATCCTTGACCTCGATAAGACAGGAGCCATGAAAATCTCTCTAATCTACGGAGCAAGAAGGCTTTCGAGGAGTACTCAAATACCTTCCACTCCCCCCCCCCTTTTATGGGCAACGAGCTGAGAACAGCCATTAATTGAGGGAAAACTCCGAAATTCGAAATGCCACAATCACACTGCGCTCGAAACTATGTGGCACACTGTGGAAAAAAGTGGGCACAATCCCAAGATACATTGGGTGCAACTTTTAGGCCGCGACAAAAGACGAAAAAATTTCCTTCCAATCTTGAATCAAGAGCTTTAAATGCCAAAAACTGCCTACAAATCTCTAGGATACGAATAGGCTTGGGGAGTCCACAACATATTATGTGGTCTAATAGCGATCAAGTGCTTGGAGTATACGAAAAGTAAACTCACATCGAGAGAGACAAGGCATTAAATAAAAGTAAATGCCCTGGAAAGAGGTAAGGCATACCTCGGCCAACATAAACCGCATTTTGTACTTCGACCAAGTTAAATAAGCCCTCTCTATTTTTTACGAAACTAAGTTATTGCCCCATACCCTGGCAAGGCTGAGCTATCCCCTATACCCCGGCAAAGCCGGGCTACTCATATCTTTCAGCAAAGATGGCCGAGGCAATCTCAACGGGAAATGGGGCTACTCATTTAATTATGAGGGCTGAACTTTGGCAAAAAGCGGATAGTTAAAAAATTTATCGAAACGCAAACGCCAAAATGGTATAAAACACAGAAATGAAAATAAGGTGATTTATTTATATCCTAATGTTGCCAAATAAAGTAAAAATATAGGAGGATAAATCTCTAAATCTTATCACTAGGTCCTAGGGACAGATCCTCCTCGGCGAATGTTTTGAGGCCCCAGCTTCCACTGCATCAGGTCTCAAAGTCTCCGGTCCTCTAGCAATTTCTGCAGGAACCTCCATCGGATCTCCTTTTGGGGCCACTTCAAAATCAATACCGGGGACATCCTCATCATCATTGCCATCATCGGATGGGGAGGTCGCCGCCATTGTTTGAGCTGTCAACGATGGAAAATAATACCCCTCATCCTTCAGAAACGAGAGGTTGATATCCGGGTACTCCGGAATTACCCTCGCCCGGACCTCACTTGCCCCGACTTTATACGCCTCCTTTGAAAATTGAATCCGCCCATGGGCGAATTCTTCCGAACTCTTATATCTCTCGACTGCTAGAGCGATCTCATTATCTATCTCATATACCCAATGCTCCAGCTCAGAGTACTTTTCTCGGCTCAAGGTTAAATCCTTATTTAGAGCCTTTATTTGATCGGTCGCCTTGGTTCTAACTTTATCCAACTGAAACAGAAATGAAAATAACAAACAAAGCATATGATCATATTAGTTTTGACTATGAGAAAAAGATGGACCATAATACAAAAATAGCAAGAGAACATACCTCTTTGGTACGGCAAGCAGCCTCGACTTTCGCCTTTTTAGCTCTCTTTGAGACTTCTCCCTCTCCTTTCTACACCTACCCATCTCCTTCTAGGCATGTTCAAGGTCCATCCTTGTCCCTGGATCCATTGGATCGCACCTGATGCAGCTTGGCCATAAGGTCAATGACCTATTTCTGACAGGACTCGAGCCAGGCTTCGAGACGAGATCTCTCTTCAGTGGCCCTACTGTTGAGGAACTCAACCTCCCTCTGAGCTTCTCCTCAAAACTTCAACAGTTCCGACTGGGCTTCGTTAGCCATTTTCCGAGCCTTCCCAAGCTCGGCCACCTTCGCCCACAGCCGCGATGTCTCGGATCGAGCATCCTCACATGACCGTTTGGCTTCATCAAGCTCAGCTCGCACTTTGGCCAACTCCTCCGAGTGCTGATTGACCGAGCTTGCCTTGGCACAAAGTAACTCAACCTCACGCATGATCTGCCCATTTAATCCTGGACTATAGACAGACGCCTAAAAAGTTCTCGCTAAAGAAGGATCGCCTGTAGTCAAACCAAACAGTTAGGTTCAGTAAGACACGCAGAGCATTTGAAGAAGGCATAAAAGGGAAGAGAACTTACCCGAATGCAGGAAGTGTTCATGTCCCTTAGAATGTATGATTCAGGGACCAACGCGCAGCCTATCAAGTCAGAAGGCAATTCGAATCCCTCGATAGAAACGGAAATCTCCCGGCAGCTGCTCTCTTCCTCTTCAGGGTAGGCAACATTTTTTCCCTTGCAAAGAACACTGAAAAGGTCGCCCCGAGCAAAAGGGTCAAGAAGATAACTAAGTCTACTTATTTCTTCTTCGTCGCTTACCGATACCCCCAAGGGCCCTGGCTCTTTCGTCCTCATCGGGGGAGCCTCTGTTTCACCCAAAGGGTCTCTTCTTTTCCCTTCTTCCTCCTCAACCCTATGAGAAGGCCCTAGCTCATCCATTCTCATCGGGGGAGTCTCTGCTCTACCCATTGGACAGTCATCTCCCCCTTCCTCCTCTTCGATCCTGCAAGGGGGAGTCTCTGTTGGAGGTGGGATGACACTTGCTTCAAGCACCGCTGCTCGATCTTCAGAGAAAGCCTCTCTCAACCCTTGCTGGCTCATGGAGCCCTCCCCTTTAGGGTAGGGCATGTTGGTGGCTACAGGAAAAGGAATTCCGTCACCCAAAAATGCTCATCTGACGGCTCAAGCGATGGGTTACGTTCCTGCTCCGCCTGTGTCGCAACTTCTCCGGCCTCATCACTGGATGCTGATCTCTAGAATCCTAGTGCTAAGGTAGGAGTCGACATGCTTGGAAACTAAGGCTTGATTATTTCTTATGAATGGCTTAGCAAAGCCAGTTGCAACCCGGAGGGAGAGGAGGGTCGCCTTCGCTCGGACCTGGCCCTCTTTCCTTCCGTGGGAGTCGATGAGGCGGTGCAACGACGCTTAACGCTTCTCCTTCCGCTTGAACCACCATGGTCAATTGCGAGCGCCCCTCTTATCTGAGCCCCAAACTCATATCTAATCCCTACAAGTAATGGAACAATCGATTACAAGAACATCTAAAAACATCTGGGCATAAAGGAAAAAATGTCACACTTACTTAAAGGATCGACTCGACTTAGTCCGGCATTATATAGCGCCTCTTCGGTCAAAAGGGCATCAATGGGAACCACTTTGCTACTGTATAAAATGTCGAAGTCCTTTTTCTCCACTCTTGATAGTATTGGATGCTGATTTGGATCTAAAGAGAGATGCCCCCAATGATGAGGAAAGTCGAATGCATCATTCCATTCGACAATAAAAAATCATGACTTCCATCCCTTAATAGAAGTCGGAACCTTTGAAAACCTCTTAATATCTTTCGGGGTCCGATGTTATGCCAAGAAGAATCTTTGGAAGATGTGAGGCTATGACAAGCTCAGAACAGAGGAACCATCGCCGTGATTCCAGTGAACAAACACAAGGAGATGAACCCGATGCTAACTATTCAGCGTAATCATCATTGGGCAAACACCATAATACCTCATTATACCGCTCACCAACGGGTTGAGGAGAAAATGAAGCCCCACCTTGAAACTTTCTTCATAAAAGAATATCCCCGACTCCAACCGATCTGGCACCCTCTGTCCGAGACTAGGAACTCGCATTTGAATGTCGCTGGTCAACCAATATTCTCGACGGACTCTTTCCAGATCTGTCGCGGTCATAGTCGAGGCCGAGTCCATGAGGCATCCCTTATCTCCGAGATCAGAAGAAGAAGCATCAGCCATGTCTTGGTTCTAAGATAAGGATCCTCAAAGGAAGAAGACAAAGGAGAAGAGCAACGAAAGGTGATCCACCGCTCGCATCCCGCTTCTATTTAAATCATTTTAACAGGGCAAAAATATGCGCCATTACGCCTACGGCGAGTAGCAGAAGATGAGGGGTTTTCCTTCTTGTGTGGCGAGAAGAAATGATGGGGTGGCAATCTGGCATTTATGAAGGTCTCGAAGCGTGCCCTCGCCTGTTTGAATTTCTTCAATTAGATAAAGCCATCCAAAACTTTACTCCCTATGCCCGAGCCTACGCCTCGGACTAGGAAGTGGGGGCATGTGATGAGGGATAAAATTGTCATTGCACCGACGCTCGCATACGTTACAAAAAGGGTCGAGACCACTCTCGATTTATTATCAGCCAGCTGTCATATCCAGAGAATAGCGAAGCCGAATCATCTTTGGCATAGTCAAATCATCTCGGCAAACCGAGCTACCCTTATGCCTTGGTAAACCATGCTATCCTCACGCCTCGACCAAACCTCTTGTCTCGGCCAGACCGAAGTGCTCAAATGCTTCGATAGCATCGAGCTATTCATATGCCTCGGCCAGGCCGAGGCATTCAAATACCTCCGCGGAACTGAGCATGGGAGAATTCAAATTTATGGTTATTCTACAAGGTTCCAGCCGCATAGGTCTCCAATGACCTCGAGCGAAAAATTACGCTAGTGATATCGGAAGTGTCCTAAGGCCTACAAAGTCATCAAATCTCAAAGCACCAACCAGCTTCCCTAACCGTCGATTCTCTAACTAATTAGATATTGATACTATCGGCCTCATAACAAACTTGATTCGAATCCGATTCGGATCTGAACTGTTGGCCCAGATGACAACCCAAGAGGGGGGGGGGTGAATTGGGTTCTTTAAAAAATTAGCCTTTTAAATTAATTAGCTTGAGATGAATGAAGGCAATATGCAAGGTAATTATAAATTGCAGAGAATAAAACAGAGATAGAGAAAGAGACAATAGAACACGGCAAACACAAAAGGATTTATAGTGGTTCGTGTATCCAACACCTACGTCCACTCCCAAGATTCACTTGGGTCCACACTATAATCACCCTAGATTACAGCAGAGTTGTTTTACAAGCTCACAACTCGAACTTGTTGTTTTCCCGGGCGCACAACGAACCCAGCTGGTTTTCAAGGGCTCACTAGCACAAAAACCCTTAACCCAAGCTTAACCAAGCTTGAACTGAGGTAAGACTACCTCCTCTAGTTCAATCCCTCAGATTGAGCTAGACACAAAGAATAGAAATATGTTTGTTTAGTTACAATGGCTCCTTAATGAGCAGATAAACAAATGTAAGAATAGAGTTTAGATAAGCCTGATTTGCAGTTGGTTGGCTTTGAGTTTTTCTCCTTTTCTTCAACTCCTTGGAGGTGTAGAACCAGGCCTCAGCTTGGATTCTTCACGGTAGATGTGTTGGAGTTGATTTGGGCTTGCCCTCTTTTCTTCGAGTGTTGAAAATCTCTTGATATACTCTTGAATAGCACTTGGATTTTCTTCAGAAGCTTCCTTGGATTTGAGCTTGAACACAGAAGGAACTTCCCTTGATTTCACACTCTTTTTTTTCACTCTATTTTGAATCTCGGATTTTTTCAACTGAAGCTCTGTTTTTTTGATTTTTCTCTTCTTTTTCTTTGAAATAAATTTCTCTCTATTCGTCTCTATTTGATTTGAAAACAGCTTCACTATTTATAGATTCTGCAAGAATATTGCCGTTAGAGACAAAGAAAAATAGCCGTTAATCAAAAAACTTACCATTGGAGCTGAGTTGGCATCCGAAAAAATTTTGCCCAGATTGGCTGGAGTCGACTCATGCTTTTCCCGAGTCGGCTCGAGCTCGTGATACTAAAAATAGAAATGTTTAGAAAGTCATGAGGTCGACTCACCAAAAGTAAAGTGTCGACTTCTGAAAGTCGAGGGTCGACTCATGAAAGGTTGGGGTCGACTCGCAAAGTGCTCAGAAAAACATACCTCTGGTGTCTGAGCGGAGTCGACTCGCACAGTCATGGAGTCGGCTCGACAAAATCGGGGGTCGACTCGTGAAATTACGTGGGTCGACTCGAGACAGATACACATTTCTGTTCTCTGAGTGGAGTTGACTCTGAAACTCAAGAGTCGGCTCCGGAACGTATCAAAAATCAGAAACTTTTCTGATTGACTTTAAAATTGTTCCAAATTCATTTTAATTCACATTTTTGACTTGAATTCAATAAAATTGACATTAAGAATTAATTCAAGAAGTATTCCATAAACTCATTGATTTTAATATGAATTATAAAATTTCTTTTTGAAAGCTTAAACATTGAGCTTAAAGTTACTT
This sequence comes from Calamus simplicifolius, assembly GCA_900491605.1. NCBI lineage: Eukaryota > Viridiplantae > Streptophyta > Magnoliopsida > Arecales > Arecaceae > Calamus > Calamus simplicifolius. The sequence continues at coordinate 591,735 of UESW01004676.1, read as the reverse complement.
TCAAAATGATTAATGTCAAACTTTAACATTCTCATTGATTGTTCAAAATAAATTCATTGCACATGTAAATAAACTCATTGCATCTTTTATCATACTCATGGCTTTTAGTAATCATCAAAATCAAAAGGTTGGGGCATAAAGTTTTTCAACAAACTCCCCAACAATCTCCCCCTTTTTGATGATGACAAAAATATTGAGTTTATGCATGATTGATTTGTGAATTTATTTTGATTTCATAAATAGGCTTAGGCTCCCCCTGAATGAGGTAGCTCCCCCTATGAAGCTTAATCATTCAATTAATTATCTCATTGATTAATTTGATTTTCTTATATGCATTTCAATCTTCAATCATAAGACTATAAAAACTCTTCCCCTTTTTTGTTATCAACAAAAGGTAGAGAAGCATAAACATTCATTCATTCATTGATAGAAAGAATTACATTGAGTAACCAAAATTGACATTTATTCCATCAAAGAGTCTAATACATTAAAGTGATTAATACATTGATATCAAAAAGTAAAACATAACAACAATTTCAATACATAGCAAGGATTGAAAATCTAATACATTAGAAATGAGTTCTAACAATCCTTGTCAGATGATCAACTATGTTCTTCATTCCATCAGTTTGTAATTTTACATAATCTTTTAGTCTCTCATCTACAAAGGTGCAAGCAGTTAAGATTTTATCTTGAAGCTCTGCATTGCTTTTAGAGTAGGTTTCGCCATCTCCACAAATATCTTTAAGCTCTTCAAAAATGTTCTTGAGGTCTTCACTTAAAGACTTTGATGAAGTGCAGAGAGTAGACTCAATTTTAGTGATTCGATCATCCAATGAATACAGAGTCTCTTTTAGGTTCATGAACTTAAATTCAAACTCAGACTTTAATTTTTCAGACTGATCTTCTAAGAGTCCTTTGAGTTGCATTAATTGTAGATCTGAGAAGCCAGCAGTAGAGGATGAAGCTTGATCAATTGACTGAGCAGGTGTAGGAGCAGGTGCTGAAGTAGGAGGGCTCGGAGGTGCAGGTGAGGATTGTCTAACTGATGGACCTGGTGCATCAACATCCATAGCTCTCTCTTCTATTAATCCTTTCCTCTCCCATTTTCCATTTTTCTTAACAAAACCCATCCGATGAATGGTGGCCAAGCTATAAAAGTCTGTATGCCTCAGATTCCTCATTGGCTCACTGTCAGATATAACAACTCCTTGACTCAGAAAAATCTTTGTAAGAATCATTCCATAGGGCAAGCTAGCTTTCCTTTTCCTCCACAGTCAGCGATGTACCAAAGAATCATACTGGGAAGGTTTATAGGTTTGCCCGTGACAATGGCATCCATCACAAAGATATCTCTTTCAGATACATAATCAAATCTTCCTATCTTTGGAAAAAGTATCCTACTGCAAATGTTATGAAGTAATCTCAGTTCTAAAGAAAGTTGGTTGG